>PVKZ01003080.1:0-160923 GCA_004027375.1 Macroglossus sobrinus
GCCATTTGCTTAAACTAATCTGACCTTGCAGCCCCTTCCTCTCCTGGGACCCTTCTGCATTTTTGGGTCATATAAGGAAATGGAATGTTCTGCGGTTCGGTATCCAAGGCAACCGTGCTTATGCAAATCCTCCCCTTTATATACTCTACCCCTACCTACAATAAACGAGGCTTGATCAGAACTTTGTCTTGCCTCCATTTCTTTGTGTCTCCTGTCCTACTTTCATCCTCCACAGGTTCCTCCTTGCCCCGCGTTGTTTTGCCCTGCGGGTCGGGACATTGCTCATGTTCATATGGCCTTTCCTCTCTCTTTTCTTCATCTTATGAAGTCACTAAATCTCTTCATGAGGGGCTTCAACCCTCATGATGTAATCTAACCTGAATCAACTCCCCCAAACTCCACCTCCAAATACCATCATATTGGGAGTTAAGAGTTTCATAGTTTACATTTGTCTTTTGATTTTCTCTCATATATTATTATTTTGTTTCTGAAACATTTGAGATTAGGTTGCAGATATCTTGCCAAAATACCCCTAAATACTTCAGTGTGTAATTTTTTAAAACAAGGACACTCTCCCACGTAACCTTAATACCATCATCAAATTCAGGATTTAACATTTCTATGACATTTAATCCACAAACTTCACTCATATTTTCCCAATTTTCTAATAATGTCACTTATATAGAGAAATTGTAATAACCAATTTACTGCATGTTTCTTCTTTCCTTTCTGGTTCGAAATCTAATCCAGAATCATCCATTGTATTTAGTTGTCATGTCCATTTGATTTTTTTTTAATCTGCAATTTCTTAGTTTTTTGTTTGTTTGTTTGTTTTTATGATCTTGACATTTTTAAAGTGTATAGGTCAGTTATTTTATACAGATTTTTTCCAATTTGGGTTTCTCTGATGTTTCTTCATGACTGGATTCAGGATATACCTTTAGGATAGGAATACCACAGAAACAATGCTGTTTTCTTCTCAATACCTCATGTTGGAAAGCACACAGTATTTATCTTTCTCATTACTAATGAAATTAACTTTTGTCACTTGATCAAGATGGTGTCTGATATTTATCCACTGTAAAGTTCACTGTTTAATAGATATTTTGTTGGGGTTTACTTTGAAACTGCGTACATATCCTTTTTCTCATTAAAATTTTACCCATTTAATATTAATTGATATCTCTTGCTTAAATCATTTATTATGATGTTGTTTGCTGAATATTACTTTATATAATTCCTTCTATATTTATTAGTTGACATTCTACTATAAGACAGAGCTTTCTCTTTGTATTTATTTACATAAGTATGAACTATGAATTTTATTTTATAGAAATGGTTATAATTATTAATTATTATTATAACTTTATTGAGGTATACTTGACATATAATAAGCTACTTGTATTTAAAATGTACAATTTGAGTTCTGATATATGTATACAGTGAAAAAACCACACTACAATAAATAAAATGAACATTTTTCACCACCTTCAATTTCCTTGTCCCTCTTGAAAAGTCAGTCTCTCTCACTTTCTCTATATCTTCAGGAAACCATTTATTTGATTTCTGACATTGTAGATTAGTTTTTTCCTTCTAGAATATTGTATAAATGAAAATATACAGTATTTTAATGTTGGAGGGATCTGACTTTTTTCACTCAGTGTAATTATTTTGAGATTCATCCAGATTGTCGAGTATATCTATAGCTCATTTTTTATTGCTGAGTAGTATTCCATTGCGTTCATTTACCACAGTTTGCCCATTCACATATTGATGGACTTTTTTTTTCTAGTTTAGAACTATTACAAAGTTGCTATAACAAGTACAAGTTTATGTACACATCCTTATATTATTATATTCTTTAATTCTCTTAAAATGGCTGGATCACACAGTAGATTTATATAGACCTTTAAGAAACTGCTAAATCATCAAAGTGTTTGTACCAGTTAGAGTCCCCCAGCAGTATATCAACACTTTTATTGTTTGATGTCCTCACTAACACTTGGCATGGTCAGTTGTTTTTAGCCATTTTAGAGTGTGCATAATGGTACCATTTTATGGTTTTAATTTGCTTTTTCCTAATTAATGATGTTAAACATTATTTTGTGGTCTCATTTACTATTTATGTATTTTTTGAAGTGTTTTTTCAAATATTTTACATGATTTTATTGGTCATTTTTCTTCTTCTTATTATTGAGTTGTAAGAATTCTTTCTAGAAACAAGCCATTTGTCAACTATATGCTTTCCAAATATTTTGTTTAGTCTACAGTTTGCCTTTTCATTTTCTTAATAGTGTTATGGAAGTATAAAGTTTTTAATTTTATTTAAGTCCATTATCTTTTTTTTTCTTTTGTAGTTTGTGCTTTTTGTGTTCTATTTGAGAAATCTTTGTATAATCTAAGATCATGAGATTTCATTTTGTTTTCTGTTTTCTTTTATATGTTTAATAGCTTTATACATGATTTTGAGAACAAAATCATACATACATGGGTTAAAAATAATGGAAAATTTTGTATATGGTTTGAGAAAATGATAAGAAAATGATTAGATTTCCTTCCTTTTTTTTCTCCCTCCCAACGTTCCTTGCTACTTTCCTCTCTTTCTCCCTCCACCCCTTTCTTTTCACATAACTTTCTAATTGTTCCAATTCTATTTGTTGAAAAGATTACCTTTTCCCATTGAATTCCTTTGGCATCTTTGTAGTAAATCAATTGAGCATTTATATGTGTGTGTTCTATACTGTGGATATGTATGTCTCTGTCAATATTATTGTCTTGATTGCTACAGCTTTATAGTAAGTTTTAAATTAGATAATTAAATTCTGTAACTTTGTTATTCTTTTCACACACTTGTTTTGAGTATTCTCTTTTGCATTTCCATATAAAAACTGGTAAGCTTGTCAGTTTCCACAAAGTTCTTGCTTATATTTTGATTAATATTATATCAATGCTATACATTGTTTTAGTGATTTTTTTATAGTTTATATTTTATGTCTTAAATTGACACAGTCTAAACTTCAAGTGATATTATACCACTTATCTGAAAATATATGCTTACTCTTAGTGTATACTCAAAACAGTATATTTCTTGGCATTTTTTTCTATTGTTTTTACACATTTTACATTTAAATATGACATAAATCCTCCAATATACTTTATTATTTTTGCTTTAAATCGTCAATCATCTTTTATAATATTTAAAATTAATGTCTTTTATATTATTATTTTTTATCTCTATTCGTTTATGTATGGTAATAGGTTATGAGGAGGAAGACCACAGAATTACAGTGCCATTTTCATCTTATTGTGTCAAAGGTACTTTCAGCATGATTTATGACTGTCGATGTCCACCAAGGTCACCTGGCTGAGGTAGTGTTTGTCAGATTTTTCTACTGTAAAGTTATTCTTTCCTCTCCTTTGCATAATGTACTCATTAGAAGGAAGCCACTATTTGCAGTCCTCATCTAAGGAATGGAGAGGTATATTTCCCTTCTCTGAGGGCAGCATATCTACATAAATTATTTGAAATTCTTCTGCTCAGGAGATTTGTCTAGTCTCCTTTATTAATTTATTCAGCCATTTATTTGTGTTAGTATGGATTCACAAATATTTATTTTATACTTTGGGTTACAATACACTACTACTTTTTTTCTTGATAAATTGTTTCAGCTTTAGCCGTTGGGAGCTTTTTCAGTGGCTCTTGTGTTCATCTGGAATACTCCCAATCAATGTGGCTTTTTGTTTTTTTAGAAATTTCTTACTTTCTGATAGTAAAAAATGCTCCAGGCTTATATTTTATATATCTTGCCCCATTTCTCCAAGGAGCCCTAGTTCCTTTTATTGGAAAAGAGTATTAGATAAAAAGATTTGGGCACTAGGTCTATTAGTTGCTACAGGAGTATTTTTACTTTTTTAGGTTCTCTAAGTCAACAGAGCAAAAAAATACATGTGTATATATTAGCTTGTGTATATATTCATATCTATAAACATTTCTATATGTCACCATCTATAACTACATTAAGCTAAATATGAATTCAGGCTGATTTTTCAAACTATAATCCATTACTACATGGGTCATTCAAGAATTTTTTTAAAATTAAATTTTACTTATTTGATTAGTTCATGTAGTTACACGGTTCAAAAGAGTAAAAGGGCATGTAATGGAAATTCTCTCATACTCTTTTCTTCATCATGCTGGTTCCCTCCCAGAGATGATTAATGTTACCAGTTTCTGAAGGGAAATTTAAGTGACTTTCATAGAACCTGCCAGAAACTTGATTTTCAAAGCAGGTTGACATAGCTACTTTAATTTTATCCTATAATAATGTAAGTCAATCAAAGAAGATAGTACCAGTACCATTTTAAAGTAAGAAGGCTGGGGCATAAAAATCTTCCCAAATAAAAAAAAAATTGTATAAGTGTGTAAAGAGGACAATTTGAGAAGAATATAGAAATATCTAAATTTTAGAGTCAGAATTTGACTGTATTATAAATCCCATTTCTGCTAGTTCCTAATGTCTTGACATTTCCATAATTTTAAACTCTTTAAGTCTTAATATTTTTATCTGAATATTATGATACACATCTAAAATAACCATTACTTATACTTGTAGTGCACTTAATCCAATGCCTGGCATAAACTAGGTGCTCAATGAATGGTAGTTATTCTTTTTTAGTTGTTTTGGTGGTTGAAGATAAAGTACTAAAATGTTTCATTATATGCCAATAATATTTATTTCAGTTAGCCTCAAATATTGGATGGAGAGAGCTCTAGTTATTTCTTTCCCCCTGCTATCTAAGTAGGTCCATTGTTGGGAAAATTGCATGTCAGCCTCATACATTGCTGGTGGGAATATAAATTGATAGCCTCTATGAAAAACAGTATGGAGGTTCCTCAAAAAATTAAAAATAGAGCTACCATATGACCCAGCAATCCCTCTTCTGTCTATCTACCAAAAAAAATTGAAATTGAAAACATTTATCCATGAAGATGTACACACTCCAATATTCATTGCAGCATTATTCATGATAGCCAAGACATGGAAACAAATGAAGTATCTGTCAGTAGGAGATTAAATAAAGAAGATGTGATACGTGTATGCAATAGAATATTACTCAGCCAAAAGAAAAGATGAAATACTGCCATTTGTGACAACATGGATGGATCTTGAGATTATCATGCTAAGTGAAATCAGTCAGAAGTTGAGAACCATATAATTTCACTCATGTAGGGTATAAAACTGAAAGCAACAAACAAACAAGAGAAACAAAAAAAGCTCATAGACACAGACAACAGTTTAGTAATTACCAGAGGGAAAGGTGGAAAGGTAGATAAGGGTAAAGGAGGTCAAATAGATGGTGATGGAGATTTGACTTGGAGTGGTGAACACACAATGCATTATACAGGTGATGTATTATTGAACTGTACTCTTGCAAACTATATAATTTTATTAACCAATGTCATCCCAACAAATTTAATACAATTTAAAAAATGAAATTGTATGTTTTATACTTTAACAACAAATCGTTGGCAGAAAGTTTCTGCTTCTGCCTCTTGATAGAAATGCAAAATCAAATTTTTAGAAAATAATTTAAAAATTGCTTTTTACCTCCAGTAATGCTACATTGGAGCTTCCTTCAAATATTTAAAACATTTTGGGGAGTTATTTGTATAACAGTTAATTTGTACCCTGAGGAGAGATCCTTAAAGATGAATGAGTTTCTAAATAAATCTAAGTGACAGTTTGGCAGTAAGAGAACATTTTCCTCTATTTAAGCTGCTTTTCACAATGGGCACTTAACCTGGCTAATCAAATGTGACTTATGTCATCAAAAGTAGTAAAGCATGAAAAACCTTTATCAAATCATTCATTACATTGCCCATTTGAAAATATGATATCTTGTGCCCTTTTAAGAGCTACCACTTGGTGCTCCTTTTGCATAGTGAAGGTTTTAGATTTTAAAGATGATGTTTAACGATCCAGAATTTGCTAATTTCTGTGAAAGTCCTTTAAAGTCCACGTTTGCAAAAGAGCTACTGATCTTTTTTGCATGATTAAAATTATTTATCTTCTACTCTTTTTAATTTGGGCAATTTGTAAATCATTTAGTACTACTTTCTCCAAAGTCATATCCTTTCCCAAGTTTATTTTCTTAGACCTATATAATTCTTACCAAGAAGAGAAAAATCACTGATATCCACTGTAGAGATAATTTTAACTAAGGCAAAGAGGATATGCAAGTACAGCTGACCCTGAAACAACACAGGTTTAAATTGCACGGGTCCATTTATATGTCAATTTTTTCAATAAATACTGTAAATATGTTTTCTTATGATTTGCTTATTATTTTCTAGCTTATTTTAGTGTAAGAACACAGTATATAACACATATAGCCTACAAAATATGTGTTAATCGACTGTTTATGTTATCTGTAAGGCTTCCTATCAAATGTAGGCTATTGTAGTTAAGTTTTGGGAGAGTCAAAAGTTATCCCTGGATTTTTAATGTGCAGAGGGTTGGTCCCCCTAACCCCTGCATTGTTTAAGGGACAGCTGTATCCAAATTTACTTAGTTTGATCCTCTTTTCATGTGTAATGTCAACCAAAGTTTGTCATCATCAATTCAACACCAACAGGAGTCCTCAATTTGAGGTGCAGTGAGGAAAGACGACTTTATTCAATGTAGACACCTGAATTGTGATACAGCTCATCTGTAGAGAGAACAGCTTCTAGGTTAACAGTTATTGCGATGTAGAACAGAATTCTCTCTTATCCCAAGGTAAACATTTTCTGTATCATTTATTTGATTAGTATAATGTTTTTTAACAACTATTTTTCTGTCTTTTCTCCATGAGAAGAATTGATAGTTCTTGACTTTTTTTGTATTTTTTCTTTACTTAGCATTCATTTAGTGAGCATCTATTATGTGTCAGGCACTGTCTCATTGTTGGATAAGCAACAGAATAAAACCGATCAAGTCACTGCTCTCACTGAAGTTACATTAACACATATTACACAACAATTTATTTAAATATGATTTTGAAAAATTTTTAGTATGTTTACCTAGGAGAAACTAAAAACTAATTTGTTGATTAATTGAGAACTGTTATTGTCCTAAAACTCTAATTCTATCAGGTATTGATCCTGACTGTTTAATAGGGTTCTCCTTTGTTTAAATTATTTGTATGGATGTCAGGCAAAGAAAAGAGGATAGGGCAAAGGGGAGAGAAAAAGTGATGGCATTATCTTTTTTTACTTATTCATGTTCCACTTGAATGTAAGCTCTTTCCAGAGAAGGATTAGCCTGTTCACCCCCTGATCTCAATCCTTTACCACCCATGTCCCCAGAATCTGGGCTAGGAGCAAGTGGGCATTACTAAACAAATAAATAAAAGAACATCTATAGACTTTTCCTATTAGATTCTTTGTTTCTAGACTGTATGAGACAGTTAATTTTTTATTTTATATTTCTACTTTCAATTTTATGTTTACTTTGTTCACTTTTTTCTATTAACCAATTAAGTACTTCAGGTAGGGGCAGCCTTGTCTAAAGTGGAATGTTGAAATTAATTAGTTACTCTTTTATCATGTCGCTTTAAAAAAAAATTTTTTTTTTTTTAATAGGAGATGAGGAAGGGAACAGATGGTCAAGTAGAGGATTCATGCTCAGTGTTGTTAGGTACACAGTTTCGGTCCCTTTTCTTTTAACTTCCTCTCTCTTCCCTTTAAGCCATGAATCCATGCTGACTTTTTTCTCATGTTTTTTATATTTTAAGACTATTTTCAAACTCCTAATACTTGGGCTCACTTTTCTTTGTAAGGCAGGTCAACACATACAAAAATAACTAAAAATCCATCTTGAGATCATTTACAGTAAAATTCATGTCCTGGATTCATATTATATTCTTATGACTTTTTAAAATTAACAACATTTTTGAGGAATTCCCTTCTAGGAATGTTCTTCTATATGTTTGACTTTGTGGCAGTTATCAGTGTAGACATTAGGAGATCTGCAGAAAATCTATACTTCTTCCAATAAGAATACCTTTATTTTGTTTGGATGAACACTTGTTCTGTAGTAATCTGATAGATTTTAAATAATTA
The DNA here is from genome assembly GCA_004027375.1 of Macroglossus sobrinus. Taxonomy (NCBI): domain Eukaryota; kingdom Metazoa; phylum Chordata; class Mammalia; order Chiroptera; family Pteropodidae; genus Macroglossus; species Macroglossus sobrinus. The sequence continues at coordinate 8,105 of PVKZ01003080.1, forward strand.
CACCAGTAAAAGTTGACAATGGTTTCATTTTAAAATCAAATTTAAAAGTGGATTCATGTTTTTAAAAACTTAAGTCCAGCAGCTTCACATATTTTGGTAAGTGGGAGGATTCATACAGGAGGTTGATCTCCTTACTATGTAATTGGTATTGAATGGTTTGTTGGATTAGGAGACTTTCAATCATGTGTTAGAAAGCCAACTACTTCCTTTCTTACTGCTTCTGTAACAAATTATCACAAATTTAGCAGCATAAAGCAATACAAAATTTACTTACAGTTCTGGAGATTAGAAGTATGAAATTAATCTTGGGTTAAAATCAAAGCATCATTTGGATTCTCTAGGGAGAATTGGTTTTATTGTCTTTAACTTTTAGAGGCTGCCTGCATTCTTTGACTTGTGGCCTCATATCATGGCTGCCTATGCTTCTCTCCTCTTCTGACCCTGAAATTCTTGTGATTACATTAAGTCTATCTGCATAATCCAGATAATCTTCCATTGTCAAGATGCTTAATTTAATCACAGCTGAAAAGTCACTTTTACCATGAAGGCAACATATAAACAGATTCTGGGGATTAGACATGAGCATCTTTCGGGATCAATATTTTGCTATTATATCAACTCTAACTTAAACACGAAAAGAAAGTGCACATTAGACAATGACATTAGGGCTTTTTTTTTCTAGGCTTTATAATCTCTTTGCATTGGTTTCTTTGTCAGGCAAGATCTTCCTACAAAGTGAAAAAAAGATTGTCACTGGCAAATGAGCTAAAATTCAGTCAGTGCTTCTTTCTCAAGAGTCCTGAGGATTACTCTCTTTGACAGGGTTTACATTTCATGCTCCTTCCACAGTTAATCCACAATCAATCTCTCTGATTCTAATTGTCAGATTTGGGCTACCAGAACTGGAGAGGGGATCAAGTTCATTCTTACTCAACCTCGTGGATTTAATTGTGAAGAAGGGGTGATTAGCCAAACAAAAATTGAGTTTCTTTTACCATAAGAAGGGAGGGTGGTTACTGGGTTGAAATATTAATATAAATTTATCATATATCCCTTAAGATATAGAAGTTTGTGTGTTTCTTTACAAGGCTTACAACCCACAGAACACTTTTAAATCCCAAGTAAACTGTTTATTATCAGGCTCACAATGTTGACATAATTCCTCTGGAAGGGTTTAGTATGACTTGGGCCACCATAACTTGTCATAAAGTTAATGATGTTTCTGGGGTTAAAAGCACAAATTAATTATCTATCACCATTACTAGATGCACATGCAATTTAAGCATTCTCTCATTCCTCTGATAGGTGGTGGTGAGAGTGACTAAACTTGGGGATATCTCTACAGTAGAATTCTGTCCCTTGTCTATAAAATATTGCGCAAAAACAGAAGGGTTACTGTTTTTGAAGAGAGAATTATTTTTATTCACAGTGATAAAAAACATGTTCCGTAAATAACTCCCTCTATAAATATAAAAACAAATAAATTACAAATATAAACATAAGGCTAAATTTTAATAGACAACCCTCTTTGACTTTATCTTGTTCTCTGTTGGGAGCCATTCTTGATGAATGCCCTGCAGACAGGGTTGGAGTTGCCTGCAAGCTAGAAGTTTGCAGGGCAGGTGCACTCGTTTACTGAAGGAGAAAGTTTGGCTTAATGTTGAATGTTTCTTGCCCCAGGGAATAAGAGACATTCCTTGCCCCAGGGAATAAGAGACAAAAACAGGAACAAGGATGTTGAGAACTTACATAAAGGTCTGCAATCATTTGCATATGTGTGGGTGTTGCTTCTCCAAGGGTATATATATGCTGTGCTAAATAAACGGGGGACACAGTATTCACTGTTAGCCCTCCCGACTCTATCTTCTGTCTCTTTTTGTCTCTCTTTTTTCTATCTTTCTCAATCCTCACTCCCCCTCTCGGGAACTGTTAGATCTTGGAACTGTTTAATCTTAGTCGTGGGCTCCGGCAGTCCTCCTTCCTGATTTTCCAGGTATTAGCTAATTTTTATTTCAAACATGGTCTGAACATTTACATTAGGTTATAGATAGGTTGCTTTGAAAGCTGTGAGACTTAAGTGACATGATTTTTATCTTACATAGAAGTTATATTCTATTATATTACATGTGTCACTTTCCATTCCATTTCATTCCATTCCATTATTATATTATAGCAATTTCAACAAGGAAGAAAATTTTCCTTTTCTTCAATTACTTGGAGAATGAGAAAGAAGGCAAGATTTGTTTATTACACAAACATTCCAGATACTTGAGCAAATTGACATTTACTTTTACTTGGGCAAAGCTGATACTAATAACTTTAGTCTTTTCCTCTAGGTAAAATTAACTAATACTTTTAATTCTCATTGGTTGGGAGAGGTATGTGCAAAGATACTTTTAGACAAGTAAGATAACTTAAAAAAAATAGCTTATAAAATTTTACACATATACAAACTATATGTCAGTCACACAGGATGACTCATATATTAATCCTCTAAATTAAACAATTATGAATTTATGGCCATTGTGTTATAATCTAGGTTATTTTAAAACAAATTCCAGACAAAAATTTTATTCATAAATATAAATTTAAAAAATACCATTATTACTAATAAGGAAATGACAGTAATTAGTGTAATAATGTATCTAGTGAATATTTAAAATTTCCCTATTCGTTCTCTTTTTAAAATAAATTCTTTAAACAGATAAAGTTGATATGCTTTAGTGGATCTGCTTCTTAGGTCCCTTTTAATCAGTGGATCCTTTCATCTTCCTTTTATTATTTCCTCCATTCATTTATTTAATTTTCTTGCAAATTATTTGTGGCAAAAACTAGTTTGTTCTGTAGAGATTCCTACAGACAGGATTTGGCTGATGGTATCATACAATTGATATGTTTTTTAATTCATGTATTTTCTCTGTATCATTACTACTATATTCAGTTTGTTTGTTTGTTTGGCAAGACAAGATTATAGAAAATGTTACTTACCAGAGATCTATCAAAATAGTCAAAAAATAATGAAATTTATCTTGCCACAAGCAGAAAACATGTTAAAGAAAAAATACATAGAAGAATGTAAATTATCATTCTAATTGTAGGATAAGTATATTTATCTCAAAGTAGATATAGCCTGCACAAGTAGATCTTGGAAATATTTCTTGTCTTTATTTCTTTTTTATTTTAGAGCCCTCTTGATATTGTTCTTTTCTAAGAAACTATGTAATGATCAAACATACAGAAGAATGCATGTAGTATATAATAAACTCTAAAGAAGAATAATAAAACATTCATCCATATGCATATCTTCCAGCTAAAGAACTAGTGTTAACAGTATCTTTGATGCTCCTATGCAGACCTGCCTAATCTCATTCCTTTTAATTCTCCTCCAGGTATTTATTATTCCCTTGCTTTTCTTCATATTTCTTCAATATTAGTCTTTAAAACCTTTATTTTTAATTCTACCTATTTACTAAAGCTTTATGTAAATTATATTATAATATGTGATGTAAAAGTGATAAGATAGGTGTCTGTAATCTGCTTTTTTGCTCAGTATCTTTTGGCTCAGTATGTCTTCATCATTCATCTATGTCAGAGTTTCTCAACTTTAGCACTATTGACATTTGGGGCTGTATAATTATTTGTTATAGAGGGCTGCTCTGTGTATCATAGGATGTTTAGCAGCATCCCTGGTCTCTACCCTTGCTCTCTAGTTGAGATAATCGCAAATGTCTTCAGACATTGTCATTTTCCTCCTGGAGGACATAATCACCTACGGTTGAGAACAACTGATCTATATTATTGTGTATAGTTGAAGTGCATTCAATTTTGGTATAGATTATTTCATTTCCAAAATACATTATTTTTGTTTTATCTATTCTTCTGTTGATGAAATTTGCAATTTTCCAAGTTTTTGCTATTACTAACTGTGCTACCATGAATATATTTGTGCATGGTCCCAATACCTGTGTGCTGTAATTTAAGGGTGGATATGTAAGAGTAGAAATACTGACCCATGCGTTTGCACATCTTCATCTCCAAAGTTAAGGCAAAAATATTTTCCAGCTTTCTCTTTTTTCTTTCAGACACATGCGTAAATACACACAACCTTTAACATTTTGTTTCTTGCGTATTATAATGTAGGACAGTAGCATGGATGCAGCAGTGAAAAAAATAATAATAAAGTCAATGTTTCTTTTCTTAAGTGCCAGAAGGTAATTTGTTGTGTGTAGTGTTTTTAGAACTCAAAATCTCACTTCCATTTCCCCATAAACTGGTGTCAAGAAAGAATCTTAAATATGGAGGAAAACAGAATTGCAAAGCTCTGAAAATTTCCATTAATTGAAAATTATGTGCCTGGCACCATTAGAGTCATCAAAAAGAATAAAACACTGTTTCATTCTCAAGAACATCACTTTAGTTAGATATGAATATATCAACAATTAACTTCAAATACTGTAATATGGTATATGTCAAAGTAGAGATAAATGCAGGTTCCAGAGGAGCACAAAGGAAGAAGCATCTAACTCCAGTAAAAAAGCAAGGAAAATTCCACAGAAGGATGGCATTTTATTTATTAATTCAACTCTTACTATGTTCTTACTATGCTTCTGGCACTGTTTTAGGACTGAGAATACAGTTAACAAAGCAGGTGCACGCTCATGGAGTTGATATTCTAGTGGAGGGTGACAAACATAAGCAAACAAATACACACACACACACACACACACTATGTTCATTAGTTACAATAAGGCAAGACAAGAATAGAGAGAGGTTCATAGAGTGAGGAGAATTGGGGCATGGAAAGACTTTGATGAGATGACATTTGAACAGATCCACAAAGAAATTGAGAGTACTGTACTATCTAGAGGAAAAGGATTCTAGTTAAAGGGAACAGAAAATACAAAAGCCTGAAGTACAAGCCACTTGGCATGTTTGGGGGAACTGTAGGCTAATGGGTGAGCTGCGCTTTGAAGGATCTCTAGGAAGTTTTGAGGTGGTTGTTGAAAATAAAAGTGACAGAAACATTATGTGGAGGCACAAGTTACCAAAAAGAAGTGAATAATGAATTGTCTTGTGGGCCTGGCATCAAGAATGTATGGAAAGGGACAAATGGCAAGAAGGGTTTTCTGGGAGAAGGGATGAGATTGGAAGAGTAGATTTGGTACAGAATGACTTTTTTTTTATTATAAAAATCTTAAAACATACAAGAAAAGTAGAAGGAATTCTATAAAGAAAGCCTATATTTTCATCACCTAGGTTTTGTAATTATTAAGAATTTGTGGGGTGGTTCCATAAAGTACTGGTTAGCACGTCTGCTCTACATGCAGAAGGTCCTGGGTTCAAGCCTCAGTAGGGCCCTTTGCCAGGCCCAAAGTGTGCAGGAGGGAGACTCCCCACCTTCAGAGATCCAGTTTTTAAGAGGAGATAGCAACATTCGTAGGTCAGGGGTGTGTGTGTGTGTGAAGGAATTTAAAAAAAATTTGCTACACTTCTATTCTTCCTTTTTTCCTCCTTTTTGCTAAAGTATTTTAAAACAAATCCTAGATGTGCTATTTCTCTTACATAATTTAGAATATTTCTAAATATTCTATAGATTTTTAAAATATAGATTTAAAAAAATATATATAACCACAATGTTAATACTACATTTAACAAATGTAATAATATTTCTAATAAACAACCCGTATTCAAATTACAGTCTCATATAATTTTTTAATTAGTCAATTTATTCAAACAAATATTCTAATGAGGTCTACCTATTGCATTTGGCTGTTATGTCTTTAACCTTTTAAAAATGTTTTTTGCCATTGGACTTGTTGAAGAAACTAAATCTATTGTCCTGTGAATGTCCCATATTCTGAGATTAGCTAATCTGACATTTAAATTATTATTCTATCCCTGGTAATTTACTGTAAACTGGAGTTAGCACTAAAGTTTTGATTAGATTTAGATTCAACTTATTTGGAAAAGAAACTTTACAAGTGGTACTAGATGCTCCATATTTCATTTCAGGAAGCATGTATTTTCTGGTTGTCTCACTTTATTAATTCATCATTGAAATTCACATAGTGACAGTCTGTTTCTTTCGTATATAAGTTGCCCATCAAACTTTCATTTAATTTTTTCATCAATTATTTTTTAATGGCTGCAAATGCTTTTATAATTCTATCATTTTCACATTTTAAGATGTAGTTTTTTAAATTTTATTTTTCAAGAACAGTTGATTATATTAGTTTCAGGTGTATAATATAGTGGTTAGACATTTATATAATTTATGAAATGATCACCCAATAATTCTGTGACCCAATACTGTGACTCAATAGGGGACTATATTCCCTATGCTGTATTTACATCCTCATGACTATTTTGTAACTGCCAACTTGTACTTCTTAATCCTTTCACCTTTTTCAACCAAATCCCTCTCATTTGGCAACCATCAGTTTGTTCTCTGTATCTGAGTCTGTTTCTGTTTTGTTTGTTCATTTTGTTTTTAAGATTACACACATAAGTGAACTCATATGTTATTGGTCTTTCTCTGTCTGACTTATTTCACAAATGGTGAGATTTCATTATTTTTTATGGCTGAGTAATATTCTGTTACATATATGTACTACCTTTTCTTTATTCAATTGTCTGTTGAAGGATACAGTCATCTTTTGAATAGCCATATCTTAGCTATTGTAAATAATGCTTCAGTGAGAACAGGTATGAATATCTTTTCAAAACTTCAAAAGTGTTTTGAAATTTTTTGGATGAATACTCAGAAGTTGAATTGCTGCATCACATGGTAGTTCTATTTTAAATTTTTTGAGGAACCTCCACACTGTTTTCCATAGTGGCTGCATCAATTTGCAATTCCACCAACAATGCACAAAGGTTTCCTTTTTTCCACATCCTCAGCAACACTTGTTGTTTATTGATTTACTGATGATAGCTATTTTGACAGGTGTAAGGTGATATCTCGTTGTGGAATTTGTAGGTCATAGTTCTGGAAAGGAGAGAGATATGTAGAAGTTCTTTTTTTAAAAAGAACTTTAGAAATCTGCATGGACGTTCTGTGAACTCTAAATGGAACAATTTAGGAATAAAATGCTATTCAGCTATAAAAAGGTACAAACTACCAAGACACAAGAAAAACTGATAAACCTCAAAAACATTACATGAGAAAGAAATCAGATACAAAATAATATATATGATCCCATTTGCATGATATTCTAGAATAGGTTATACTATCCTATATTTGTAAAAATCAGATTAGTATTTCCCTTGAAATAGGAGTTGAAGTGGTTAACTGGTGGAGGCATGAGAAAATTTTAGAATGATGGAAATGTTAAAAATCTTGATTATGGTGGTGCTTATAGAAATATATACATATGCCAAAATTTTTTGACCTGAAAACTTAAGTGCATTTTATTTTATGAAGTTTATACATTAATAAACTTGATGATTTTATAAAAAGAAAAAAAATCCCAGTTTATAAAGCCAAAAATAATGACTGTGATACAATAATAGTTAGACTTGTGATAAAAAAAATTAGAAAAGAAATATAGGGGAAGTTAAATTTATTTTTTTAAATAATAAAACATAAACCATGTAAAAACTTAATTCTCAATATTATTTAAAGTTCAAAGACTATAATATTTTTGAGTGCTTCATACAGTGGTACATTTAATAATTAAACATAATGGAATTCTTATTGAAGTATTTATTTCTTATTGATTAATAATGTATTAAGCCTTTCATTATATCATATGGGCTCTCTCAATTTTAATTAAACTATTTTTGATATGTTTGAATTAACAATAGTATAATAAATATCAAGGAAATGAATAAGTCTCAATCACTAAAGAAAGGGGCACCAAATTCAATATTTGAATTTCTCCCACATGATGATTTTTGTGTGTGTGTGTTTTTTAAAGACAGAGTATTAAAGGGCTGCATGCAGATTGTTATGAAATATTTTCAGCCAAAATCTGCTTAGCCACAAATTGCAGAAACTTAAATTTAAGTAGTTCTGGTGTTCTCATGCTGCCAGAGGCTGGAGAGGGTAGGGGAATGCTAAGAAAGGACAATAATGACCTCAAATGGATGCCCAGACCTGAGTAGAGGAACCAATGTGGATGGTCAGGCCAAGAAGCTAAATTAATTCTATATAAGGTCCTAACCATGGGGAGATCAGCTCTTTGAATAAAGTAGAAGAAATAATTGCAGTTAGAAGTTAAAAGTGTGCTTAACGGAATATTCTTTCAAATGAATGCTGTGACTTCCAAAGAGGACTTAAAATCCGACAGTGATTTTTTTCCATATATGTTTGTACAGTTTTAAATGTTCAATAACTTAGGCTAACTGAAATTAAGCTAAGCACTGAACCTTGTAGTTTTGATATGGATTGAAGAATTTTCATTTTATTCATTCATTACATTTTACTAAGAGCTCACTCTATTGCCGTAACATGCACACCTTGCAAGAAATTTAAGTCCCAGTTTTTTTTTTTTTTACTAGCTGAGGAATCTTGGATAAATCACTTTACCTCTCTTGGCTACCTTTCCTCATATGCAAAAGAGAGCAATGAGTAGGGGAGAAGAAAGAGCAAATTTGGATCTGGAGAGTAAGTTAATCATTTTAGAGTTCTAAAACTCTGTGATTGTATAACAGAAAATATAATTGCTCCTTGCAGCAATTCTTACTTCATTTGAGTACCTATTCATTGAACCAACATTTCCCATTGTAAAGTTGGGACATGTCTATTTGTACTATAGGCGTTAGCACATCTATAATGTATGTCAGAGTCTTAATTCAGTCCTTAGCATATAGTATGTATTTAAAAATTATAGCTATGATTATTATTCATGTTTAATATCATTATCCATGTGAGAAACCTTTGTATCTGCAGAGGATTATAAAAACATTTTCATTTGGCAAATTATGTAAAAATAAGGGAAGAAATTGTCTTTTGAAAAAAAATTTCTTTATGTGTAAAATACTCAGACACATTTCTCTAAGGTTCAGCTGTGTGAGTAGTCACATGGTGCTTTCACACATACAGATGTTTAATAGGCCAACAAAAATATACTAACTCAAACTTTAGAAAAATCATATATATTTATTTATAAGCTATATGTATATGTATATGTAGTATCTATACTACACATATTAACTGTACTGGAATTTACAAACTACTGGTCACATCTGATCTCCACCTATTTTTTTTTGGTGGGGTGAGTGTAGAGAGATCAAGGATATAATTATTAAACTGTTTTCTGAAACAAGTTTAAAGTTAACTCAGTTTACATTTAAGATTAACATTTTGACATTTTAATTTCTTTTAAATATAAGTCACTTTTTGTAAGCTCAGAAATAAAAATCAGATTAAAAAAGTCTTAGTCCTCTTGGGATCCAGGGCAAGTCTTGTGATCTTAAGCAAGTTGATATCATAATACAAGGTGCTCACAAGGGGGTTATAAACTCTACATTACAACCACTCATCTGCATTTTTTCTTAGGAAACATCCAAAAGTTCACTCTTTAAAGGCATGATAAGCAGAACATCTTGATGTATAAAGAAAAAAATGACCCAAATTATATGCTGGCCAGCCTACTGATGAAACAAATCAGAGCTGGCCAAGGATTAGTGAACAGATTGAGTATTTACATTTTGAAAATTTGCTCTGAGGTTTAAAAAATTTCCAGTTGCTGTAAATAAGAAAGCAAGTAATAAATATTATATCCACACTGATGCACCCACAGTGATATTTGACTTTGCCAAGTTTCCCACTAGAACATGAAGTTAGAGACAAGTATAGGAGATAAGATAGATATTTTCTAAATAAATTACCTAGTAATAAGAAATTTGACATACTATATTCTTCCATTTGCCACAAGCAACAAACTGACAATGAAGACTGTTTAAAGAAATGCTCAAGTCTACAAAGGGCGGTGAGAGCAACACTTTTCCACTAGAGAATAACCTTTTGCATTTCCATACAATCAAAATTACTATTCTCCCATGATACAAGTTCATATGGAAAAATTTGTCAGGAAGTTTTGCCAGGGCCAAGAAATGAAAAACAGAGCATGTCTTAATTAGATAATTGTAAGCTCAGTTAACATCTTTGGGATGGACTCATACAACCTGGCCATTGTTTTGTTAAACATCTGCAGACTGCAGAATTCTTTAGCTCTTAGCTGTAGTTTCTGATCAGTGTCTTAAAGTTATAACACGTTGACACAGCTGCAGTTGGAGTGCAGACAGCTCCCTCACGGATAGCAGCAGAGACGCTCCAAGCCCTCACAGCAGGCCTCACCTAACTGTCCTTCACCTACTTTTCTAAATCAAGTTTTACTGGAGCACAGCCAAGCTTTTTTGTTCATGTATTGTCTGTGATTTCTTTTGCATTGCAGTACCAGAGTTGTGTAGATGTATGGCCCTTGTCTGCCAAACTATTTACTATTTACTACCTGGATCTTTATAGCAAAGTTTGTCTACTACTGATGTGTATATATATATATATATATATATATATATATATATATATATATACTGATATACTTTATATAGATATGCTTTATATACACATATACTTTATATATACTTTATATATATGACATACTTTATATACTTATATAATATGTATTTATGTTTTTATATATTATAGGTATAATGTATAAAGGTATATTGATACATATTTATACAAATATATATTATATATATTTTAGCTATATTATATACATATATGTACATACATAGACACACACACAAAAAGATAATCATTACTATTTTTTGTCATTTATCAAGTGCCAAGCATTTTGCATATATAAGGTTGCATATGTTTTATATTTATTAGACTATTAAAATTGTATTCTTTTGTAGAGAGGAGGAAACTGAGGCTTAAAAGATTAGTGACATAGCCAAGATTGCACAGAGAATAAGTAGCAAAGTGGTGCCTTAAATTCATGCAGTGTGACCTAAGGGCCCAGTCTACTTAAACCAAATGATGGTGCAGCTTCATACAGGCTCTTATTGCATGAAGTCTCGTATGGAAAGGGGGCCATGTGTATTCATAACTTCTTAGCCAGGAGTAAGGGCTCATGGAGAAGAAAGAAGAGGGTGTTTTGCTGTTCAAGTCATTCAGAAAGGTGTGTGTGTGTATGTGTGTGTGTGTGTGTGTGTGTGTGTGTGTGTGTGTGTGTGTTCTGGGGAGTGTTCTCTGATCACTTAGAACCCCCAAAAGGCCATCTTTGCTCTAAAGAATTAAAGTACATTTCAAGCTTCCCAATGGCTCTAGCATTGGAAATGACAGAAAGCTAATGACATTTCATAGGAATTATAGGCAGTTCTGAGCAGTTCTATACTTATGTTTTGAAAACCATTTTTAGAATTTATGTCAGCATGTGACATTAACTATGTGTCACCTTTTTAGTAATTTATATAACTAGCTGAAGTTTACAAATTGGAGTCTGTCCCAAGGATAAACTTTTCATAAAACTTGCTTTCATATTCCAAAATCTAAAGTTAGCCATGGACAATTGTATGTGGTTCTTTCAAAGTTCTACCACTAGATTCATAAGCATTGTGTCTGAGAAGAAAAAAATGAGCTTTTGAATTTACAGTGAAATATATAAATTTATATATTTATGTAAATAAATATATAAATATATAAGCTAATATTTTGTTAATAATGCTAAGAGATACTAGATTTTTACATACCACCCTGGGTAGGGCTAGTTAATTTCTATAAATACCTGACAGTAACTCTATTTATGTTGTATATATTTCACACCTGGTATCTTCTTTTGTACAGTCCATTGCACAAAGAATTTAAAAAATTCTCTGTGAATCAGTTCAACTCTGTAAGTGTCCTGTAGGTGGTTTATTGCTTCTTAATTACCAAGACCAATTATTAAATATATATCTCAGAGCAATTATTACAATTTAAAAGGGATAATAACAGCTTTATTACAAATACAATGAGAGAACTGAGGAGATTGGAACTTAAAAACATCTCTTGGATCTTGAGATTTAAGTTAATTCTTAGCATACTCAGTGTGGATGCTTAAACACATTTATATTCTTGCAGTTGGTAAAATTTTTCAAATGATATATTTAAAAATATGTGAGCTTTTATTTGAGTGCAAAAATAAGTATAAGTCATTTCTTGGATCAGCCTTTTTTAGAGTGTTGAATGGGACTTTGTATGTATGGAGACTCTGCTTCCAGCCAAAAGCAAAATTGGAAGCTCATGTTGGGAATCTTAAGTGCAATGTTTACTGCTTCCCAAGGCTTAAAATTTATATGAAGATAAACTGTTGTAAAACTTTATTTGATATTCAGATGTTCACTTTATATCTTCCACTAACCCCCAGAATTGGTTCTACTATCAAGACAGACTTTCCATGAGTTTTTTGTTTTTGTTATCAATGCCACTCAGAGCAACACATTTTTACAGTACTAGGTAATTATTACTGGGGGGAGTTATTTAGGATTCTAAAGATGTAATTCTTAGAAAAATATTTGAAAGGTTTTATTCAGATTTCAGTATGACTCAGGCTTTAGTTTCAGAAAGGACAAAGGAAAATCAAATAGTGAAGAATTTAAATACAGCTAAATGATGAACTGTTGAACACTGGGTAATATAAATTTGTGTAAATCTCAAAAGTATGAGAAAAACAACAACCCAGTTCTCCATGGTGCAATAAACAAGGTAAGAACTTCCTCTTCCCAAACCATAGTTTACTCTTTTTCAATTTTTATATTGTCTTTTCGTATAATTAGTGGAAGATAGTTATTAATTTATTTGGCATTTATCATGCTGAATTAATTAAAATAGAGAGAAATTTTCTGATATGATGGACTGATTCTAATGTGGTATTTATTGAGAAAACATAAATATTTCACAGGACTTTCACTGCAGGTTCCTAGTGATATACTCAATCTAGGATATACAGAGTGGCATTGGAATCTATACTAAATGAAATAGCAGTAGTTTAAAAATTGGTCAATATTTATGTTGATATTTAATGCATCCTCATTGGAAGCCACATATTAGAAAAAATTACTCAGCAACCAGGATTTCCTACAAACTTCTATTTCTAGTTTGTATTTTTATGATTAGAAACCTTGCGAGTTGAGTTAGACTTCTGTTAGTGGGAAATGATAATTTGACACTGACAAAAAACTGACAGTGATTCTCTTGATCACTGTTAATTGAACTCCGTTCCTTCTTGAGCCCATCTTCTCACCCGCTATCTGCCTTTTGCTTCCCTTGCATGTTTGAACCTCAGTATTTGGTCTCTCATCAATTTGAAATTTAATGTTGAGTCTAAGACTGAGCTCTGTAGAGTCAAGTTATAAGAATGTGTCCTAAAGAAACTAGAACTCTCATTTTTCCATGATTATCATATTAAACTTGATAAAATCAATATCTTTTACTGCCTTTGGCATAAATAATTACTTCCTCTATGTGATTTCTATGAATTGACTCTGTTTTTCATGCTTGAGAAAAATTGTTTAAAACAAGTTTCCATAGTCATATTTCTAGATTTATTGTGGATTTCCACCTCTACTATTACTGATGAAACTTTTTATTTTATTTATTTATTTTTCACAAAAAGGATTCTGATCACTTGACTAGGCTTTAGATCACTTGACTAGGCTTTAGATATAAAAGTGCAGAATCAGTTTAAAATCAAGAGTTATCCTCTGAACATTGTAGGCTAGTGTCACGCAATAAGATAGACTTATATTTTAAAATTCAGCACCTTGTTACTTGGGAAAGACAAATATTTACTGATTACTGACTACTTGAACATTTTTTTTAAAAAAACAAGCTCTTTTTTATTACTGCAAAAAGGTTACTCTTTATTTTTTCCATTTATTTAGAATTAGAGTTTAAATTCAAAGACAGATTGAATCAGATTGTTTTTTCTAAAGGACTTAAGTAAACTGCTCCTGGCAGCATTACCCCTTTCTCTCCAACCCTAATATTGCAAACTTAATCAGGCCCATTGCTGGCTTTCTTAAATAAGATGCTATTTTTCTAAAGTAATGAAATTTATAGTAATAGTAACTACCAATTATTGAGCAGTCATTAATGCTGGAAACTTTCCTAAGTATTTTCATATATTATTTCTTCCTTTAGCCCTTTCCCCCCTCCTTTCTAATTTCACATAGAATAAATATAAAAGATTTATTGACAAGATGTTCTCTTTTGAAACATCCCGACAACCACAAAGTTCAATTATATTGGAAGTTGGGGGATGGAGGGAAGAGTTGAGCTATCAGTATGAAGCTGCCTGTCAGATTTATAATCAAAACTCAAATGTCAATATTTATATACTTTTTGCTACAGCACAGCAAAAAAGAGAGAGACAGCTCAATAAAGTACACTGTTGGAAACTGGGGTGATAAACGCCTTTTCAATTTTCTGGAAGTCGCATAAGAGTAAAACATACACCAATAAATTAGGCTTTTACTATAACAGGTTTGGTTTTTCATTTAGGAAGGGAAAAAGAAGATCAAACTCTAAATCACTTCTCATTTCATCCACTCTGACAGCTTTAACTAAAGCAAAGTAGTTTTCTGATTATTATATTAGTCACAATAATATTTCTTTCATACTTCTCCGGTACATATGACATATCCTTTGCTGTTGTCAATGTGACATAGCGTGTTCTCTCCACACTTAGCACGCTTTGTTCTAAACCAGCTGTATCAAGTAGATAAAATTTTGTGATGTTACTTTTCTAGCACCACAACCTGCTGTTTGAGTGGAAATGCCTGGTAAACAAAATTCAATTTTCTAAAGTGTTCGTTTGTAGACTTTGTAAAAACTTAGATTTGCATTTTCTTTTATTTTCCACTGAGTTCTGTGCTCACAAGATAAGTGATCCTTTCTGGGAACTGAAGTTTATCTAGACCACAGGAGCTCTTGGTTTATAAAAACTGATATAAGGAAATCTACACATAAAAAAGAAGTTAAAGAATTTTTTTTCCAAAATGATTTCTAGTTTATTAAATGGATTTGCCAAGGGATTGCTTCCAAAAGCCAATTCTAAAAGTAAATCTGCTTATTTTACATGTCATTAACTATTTGTCAAAGAAAACAGGGCAGAGGAAATTAAAGAATTAGGACTTCACTGCCAATTATAGAGCAATTAAAAATGAGGACATGATTATTTGAAATTATAGTGGAAATCAACATGAAAACATGATTTCCATGCCTAATGGTAGAGAAGTCAGCTTGAGAACATGACTTTCTGGATATCTATTGAATCACTGGGTATCCTGGGCTGTGCTCTTTTTGAAGGCCACAGAAGTTGTTAAAGTTTAAATAAGATCTTTGTTCTCAAGGGATTTATAATCTAAGTGAGATCAAATTCATGAATGCTGACTCTGAAACCGGTCTGGATATAAGATTCAATAGTATAATTAGTGATTCTTGATAAATCACATAAAACCTTTCAGAAATCAGAATTTGATTGGTGGCCTAACTATTGAAGGGAAATATGCACATTCTTATTGAGCTGGCCCACCACTTAGTGAGGTGAGAAAAACATGCAATTTGGCATCTGAAACTTGATTTGTCTCTTAACTAGCCATATGACCTAGGAGAAGATACTTTATTTTTCTGAGTTTCACTTTCCTCATCTTTAAACAAGACTAGTAATCTTCATCGACTTCATGGGACTGTTGCAGAAACCAAATGGAGTATAGTAGGGAAGTATTTAACAGTCCTCAACACAATTTCCCTAACTGACTTTGAGAATTTGGCTGTATTCTCAGTCTGCATGCATAAGTGTCAAGACTCCAAGATCTGCATCTGCCTCTGAGTTGCAACACGTGGTCCAGGTTGGTGGGAAATCCTGAAGTGGAAAGTTAGGTAGGCACTAGGGAGAGCCTAGGAAAGCCTTTGAGAACATGATTGAAACTAATAAAAAGTAACCTGTGCATTGAGGCTGCTCAGTTTAGAGACACTCAATCTGCAAGACTGAAAATATGAAAAACTTAAGTAACTGATGGAAGATAAAAGATGAAAACAATGGTCAACTTGAAAAAGGGACTAAACATAGAAAGAGGTGGAGAACTCCTTTGATGAATGGTAATTTTCTTGAGAACAGATATAACTATTCTGCAATTTAAAAATTTTGTAATAACTTACTGAAGGTAAAATTAGGAAATCCCTGTGTCCTATGTACTAGTGGTGAGATTTTCTGCCCAGAAGTGTCCAGACATTGACATGCTGATGGGTTAGGAATAAGAATTGCACGTGACTTTCTCATGCTCACTGTGCTTATCAGTGCCTGCCCTAGATTTAAAGAGATGATAGCCCTTTTAAAATTCAGGCTGCCAATACAGGGAAATTAATTTTTTCCTTGATCCAGTCAGAAGGTACTAGAAAAATGGAGGGTCAATGGTTAATGTTGTGTTAGAAGGGACAGGAAAAACAATCATGGAATCTGATTTTTCTACCAATGGCGAGAAGGGGTTCACAAGATACTATGGAAATGGGAAAACTCAGCAGTTTGGAGAAAATAACGTTCTCATCACTGGTAATAAGAAGGTCCAAAAATAAAATGATTTATGGAATAATTTTTACACTTCTAGATTTCTGTCAAGAAAAATAGAATTCTATCAGTTTTCCTTTTTCAAAAGTTTTCCTGATGTCTGGTTAAACTCTTGGATAAATCTAACAAAAGTAGATCTGAGGTACCTAGATGTTTTCCCCTGGCTGTGATGAAACTTTTTTTTTTTAAAATAATTTTAAAATTTATTTCTTTACTAAGTGCCCAACAGCTGTCAGATAGTGATAGCTTTTCATCCATGAATAATCTAATAGTTTATTAGAGGTAGTTAATATGAATAATCTAATAGTTTATTAGAAGTAGTTAATATGAGTGGACATCTGGCCTTCCTTATACAGTATTAACTTTTAGATGTGGAATTGACACTAGAAAGATGGATGGTAGCTAGAGGTCAAATTTCAATACATCAAGTCAGATTTATTTCAGAGAAGCAACTCTTCCACAGAATCAGAAAATGATAGAGCTGAAGGGCAGAGCAAAAGGGCACCTGCTGTATCCCTCGACCTCCATGCAGTCCATGGACTGACCCAAATGTAATACTCATGTTAATTATGCTTATTCTGCTGAGCTTGGTCACATGCCATTTCCTGCCTCTGTCCCTCAGCTGCAAATTTCATTGCATGACATTTATTTCACTAATAACACTGATAACTGCTGCCATAATGTCATCTAATAAAACATGATCCGATTTTGTGATTGAAATAGCAGAGGCTACACTTATCTGATTTCTTTTTAAAGAAACTCTTGGCCTTTGTCTTATCCTTTCTGCTTTGGTTTTCCTAAAATCCAGGGGTTGTCTTGCTACTCAGGGGTGAGTGTATTCTGTGAATATATAAACAGTCTCAGAGACAGTGGAGGAAACAAGAACTCTGGACTTCTGGAACTAGTGGCATCTTTTTTTGGTTCCTTTCAATAAAATGTTTTTTTTTTTTTGAAAGTTCAACAACCTTTTATTACCAAACTCAAGCAGGGTTAACTCTCGAACCCCACTAACAGCAAAACAGCATCTCTAACATAATCTAGAATGGAGGTAGAGACCAAATAAAGACTGTCTCTTAAACAAAGAATTTAAAAAAATACATATATACACCAGCATAAGTATTTTTTAAAAGAGCAAAATTCTCAAGTGCTGTAGAAACAGATATGTGTAATTTCAGTCCATAAAAACAAGATTTGGCATTATGCTGCCTTGAAAATCCAACACAGGATGCATGCAGGAGAAAAAGCATTTCCTCTCAAAAAAAAAAAAAAAATCCCCCTTTCTCCTCCCTCCTGTTCAACTTCCAGGGCTTATTCCTAGAAACATCTTAAGAACAGCAATATAATCAAGGCCTAGCCCACTTCTCTCGGCCTCTGCCAGTCTGTGATACATCACAAGGACTGCTCCTTAGGAATTTTCACCTATACTACAATCAGAAAATTGATCCTGAATTTCTGGTAACTTGTAAAAAACTTGTAAAAAACACCTTCGCTATTTTCTTCAAGGAGGGGCCTGAGGGCTCTGTGAAGGATCAAAGGGGTAGTGAATCTGGCCAAGACTGGAAGACCAGGCTCGGCAAAGGGGGTGTTCTAAATAAAAACACCCAACACCTTATAACCTAAAGTCTAACCTACCAGGTAAAAATAAGTAGCAGCTTGCTATACCAAAAAGGTGCTTACCTCCCCTCTTAAACCATAAAGGGAACAAGAGGGAGGAGAGTCTAGAGTATTCTAAGAACTTTGACACATATTCTAAACCAAAGCCACATTTGCAAAAGCAGACATGTGGTCGCAGGATAATCTTTGCCGAGTCAGCTGGACAAAGCTGCCACTCCTGGGCAGCCTGGCTCATGACTGCTACCAAAACTTTTCTCCCTTGTACAGAGTATTAAGAATCACTAGGGTCTATGGCCATGCCACCCTGAACGTGTAGATCTCGGCTGATCTTGAAAGCTAACCAGGGTTGGGCCTGGTTAGTACTTGAATAAGAGACCACCTAGGAAGACTAGGTACTGCAGGCATGTAAAAAAGAAAAGAAAAGAAAAGAAAAAAGAAAAAGAATCACTAGGGAAATTATTTTTCAGTTCAACTTTATAAATGACAAATATTTCAATAACAACTTCTAGAAAATGGCCTGGAAAACTCCTTGCCCCAGGTCAGGGTCAAAGATCCTTCCAGTCAATGGGATCCTTGCCAGACTTCTGCAGCAACTCATTGGTTTTAGAGAAATGTCTATATCTAAAGAACCCTCTGTACACAGACAAAAGAGAGGGATGAGCAGTCCATAGCACATGGTGCTACTGCCCTTCTGAGCATAGAAACCCCAGAGCAAGAAGACAAGTCCATATGAATTCTGATTTAGCCAGGACACAGCCACATGGGTAAATTGTTCCCAGCCTTTCTCCATATGAGAATTGGCCTGATAAGCCCGGATTGCGAGGACAGCGTTGAGTAGAACACGTTGCTTGGCCCACCCAGATAAATCTCCATGACCAGATGAACAAAACCATCTATGCCTGTAGACAGCTCTTTATAAATGTTTTCCAAACTGGGTGGAGGCGAGACAAATATTTGAACACTAAAGCAGAGACCATGAGCTTGATTGAGTCCATGATACGGATCCTGTCCCAGGATGACAGCCCTTACATCTCTAATGTTACACATTTGTAACACATGGGTCCATGTGAAGACTTGGTCTGGGGGTAGATAAACAGTGTAATGTCTTTCTTTTGCAACAAATCTCATTGGCTTTATAAAATACCGTTTTCTGAACTCTCCACTGAGGTGCTTGCTTGTAGCTCTCACCGAAACTCACTGGCACATTGCGTGCAGCGAGTCTGAGCAGGGCCGCAGCCTTGTTTCTCTGGATGCTGACCAACTGCTCCGGGCTCATCCGCGACAAGGGTGGCATGCTAGGCTCCTCCTGCCCCGCCCGGGCCTTCTCGGCGCGGCTGGCTGCCACATCCCCGCTCTCCGCAGCTACTGCAGCCACACCAGTCCCCCGCGTCCCCCGGCGCAGGGCTGCAGGCACGTAGCTTCCTGGCTGGGCGCAGGGAGAAAAAGGAATAGAGCATCTTCTGGCCCATCATCCCGAAGCGAAGGAGAGAAAACGAACGAACAGCGAGGCATGCTCAGACTGTGGTGGTCAGCAGTTGGCGCCAAGCCGCCTGCGAATGCTCCTAAAATGGTTTTGATGATACTTTTTCCACTGGAAAAAAGCAAAGGGGAAGCTTGATGTCAATTTGTTGTTGTTGTTTGTTTGTTTGTTTGTTTGTTTTCTGGGTTATACTGAAAATGAGCTGATGACTCAGGCTCCTCCAGCATCTATGAAACTTCCAGTGAGATCCATAAAGGTCATCTGATCTCTTTGCCTTCAAAAATTAGGCAACTTGTTCGGTTTTCAACATGGTACAATCTAGCTGCAAATAAACTGCAGATGGCATGTTTTGGTTGATCAAGTGTGAGACTCTCCCATAGCTTCAGAAGATCTTAAATATATATATTTGTTGGTAGTGTTTGGTCAAGGGAATAACCGCAAATGCTGTATCATAAAGACATTCAAGAAGCAGACAGGCTGTTATTGGAAAGTGTCTAACAGTCCCCTCTCTCATCTAATCCTTCTAGAATTTAGAATTAACCTGTCCATATTTGTCTGTGTGTGTGTGTGTGTGTGTGTGTGTGTGTGTGTGTGTGTGTGTGAGAGAGAGAGAGAGAGAGAGAGAGAGAGAGAGAGAGAGATTCTTCATACTCTATCTTATAATTCAATAATTAATATCTTCCTCAGTAATGAAATAGATTGCTCATTAAGTCTGCAGATGGGACTAGGCAGGGCAGGCTAACAAGATATAAAGTTAATTTCAGAATGGCACAAAGCAATGGAGAAGTAGATGAGACTGTCACTAAGTGTGAAATCAGGTTAGGTCATGAATGTAAAATGAAAGAACATGGTTTTGTAGGCAGAAGGCTAGAAAATTTTAAAGAACAAAGTGGCATACATTTTCAGAAAGAAAATTTTGAAAAATACTCCAGTGAAAATTGAGAAGAACAAGGAAAACTTTTATTTCTTTCAGATACAAGGCTGTAATAAAACTGCTAAAAATTATTAAGAATGTCTGAATAATAAAAGATCAACTGAAAACAGATGAAGAGATCACATATTGTGGTGGGGAAGTAGAAGTCAACTAAATCAGGCCATGACTTGTTTGATTTGCATGTAAAAATTTGATTAATTTATTAATCAGACATATACTTGCTTTTCTACTGTATGACTCCCTCTAAAATGTTTCTCAGATTGTAAAAATATTAATCTTCTTTTGTTTTTAAAGGTTTTTATTTTGAAATAGTTTTAGGTTTAAAAAATGTTTCAAAAATAAAAAAAGTGTTATATACACTTTACCTAGATTTCCCAAATTTTAAGATTTTACCATACTTATTTATCATTTCCTTTCTTCCTCCTTCCCTTCCTCCTCTTCTGTCTCCCTTCCTTTCTACCCCCCCATCACTACCGCATCTCCCCCACCCTTGTACCTTTCTTTTTTTATATTTATACATTTTAAGTGGAACTGCTTAAGGGTAAATTGCAAATATAATACATCTTTACTTTTAAACATCTCAGTGTATATTTTTCAAAAATGATAAATTATTTTACATAACCACAGTAAGATCATCAAAATTAGAAATTAACAATAATATAAAACTATCAGCTAATCTACAGACTTTGATCTAATTTTTCAATTTTTCCACTAATATCTTTACAATACAATATTTTTTTCCCTCTGATTTAGAATCCAATTCATAATCACAGATTGCATTTAGTTGTCATCAGGGTAAACTTTGTAAAAACCAAATTTGTTAGTATTACAATCTAGTTAAGTATTCTATGATTTTGTATTTTTTAAGATAAAAATAAAAAGTCCATGGCTAAGACTGACATTCAGCTGGTATGTAGCACTGATTCTCTTGAGTTTATCCAGATTGACTGGTTTCTGGACCTGAGAGTCATTGAATATTTGCAGTATTACTCCTGACCATGTCCCACAATATCCTTCTCCCCTTTCTAGTTTCATATTTTACCAATTTCTCACTTTGCTTCACTTGTCATCAAATATGAAGGGGGTTAGGCTTGATGCTAGCTGAAAGCTAACAATGTAGCCTGCCACAGTTTCATAGATGCTGGCAGAAGACATGAGACTCTTAGGTCAGAGACAAAGAATATCACTGTGCATGGCATGGCAGGGTGACTCATATTCATCTTGGTTCTTCTTGACTCCCAAATCTTATGAGGATGGTGTGGACTTAAACGTGGGTGGATGCTATGCACATGAGAGTCTGTGTCACAGCTGAAGAATCCCGAGCTTAGGAAACCCTCATCTTATCAGTAGGCTGCCAGTAAATTTGTTTAACCTTTGACTTGGAGGAGGATATTATATATATTATTGTGGTCAAGAAAAAAATATGCTCTTATTAAAGAAACTAATCTTTTAAATCTTTCTAATGAGGATAACAAATATACTCTTTTGCTCCAAAGAGAGACAATACATCTACTGAGATTCTTGCTGTACAGACATACTTGGAAAGTTAGTCCAGCATAAAAGCTGATACAAGATGTCCATAAATGCCAGTATTTCTTAAGTATTTAATTATGTGAGACTACTTGCAAATAATAAATTTGGTCTATTTCTAACATTTTAACTCAGTGTGTGTGTGTGTGTGTGTGTGTGTGTGTGTGTGTGTTTCATGTGCGTGTGTGTAAATGTAGAGGCTAGGATCTTCAGTATAATGATGTGAATGCTAGTGAGAGTGATATTCCTCTTTTGTTTCGACTAAAACAAGAATGGTTCTGACCTTTCATTAAGAATAGTCTACTTGCCATAAAAAAGAATGAAATCTTACCATTTGTGACAAGTTAAATGACCTAGAAGGTATTATGCGAAGTGAACTAGGTAGAGAAAGACAAATACTATATGATTTCACTTATACGTGAAATCTAAAAAACAAAATAAGCAAAACAAACCAAAAACATATATATTGGTCTTTTAGAGGATACCCTTAAAGAAGTTTCTAGCTATAGTTGAGTAAGAATTTTCTTTAAAAATGTGTATTGAATTTTATCAACAAAATCTTTTTAATATTTACTTTCCAGTATTTTACATTCCAAGAAAAATTATGTGTTTATATACAATTTAAGAATTCTTTTTTTTAGTTTTAGTGAAAAATAATTGTCATACATTACTGTATAAGTACAGCATGATAATTTGATTTACATAAATTGAGAAATGATTACCACAATAGACTCAGCTAACATCCATCTTCTCATATAGATACAATAAGGAGAAAAAGAAGAAGAAAGGAAACAAAGGTTTCTCTGTGTGGTGAAAACTTTTAGGATTTCCTCTCCTAAAAACTTTCCCATGTGTCATACAGAAGTGTTAGTTATAGTCATCATGTTGTACATTACAATCCTAGTACTTATATATCTTATAACTTCAAGTTGATATCTTTTGACCGTCTTCCTCCAATTCTCCTTCCCCCTATCTTCTCCCTCTGATAACCACAAATCTGATCTCTTTTTCTATGAGTTCTTTTTCATTTTGAAAATCTCACATGTGAGTTAATACAATATTTCTTTTTCTGTCTGACTTCTTTCATTTAGCATAATGCCTTTAAGTTCCATCTATGTTGTTGCAAATAGAATTTCCTCATTTTTTATGGTTGAAGAATTATATATATATGTACACACACACATATATGTATATACATATATACATATACATATACATATGTGTGTGTGTGTATATACATATATGTATATAAAAATGGAATATATATATCACAACTCTTTATGCATTCATCCAATGATGGACACTTAGGTTGTTTTCATGTCTTGGTTATTGTAAATAATACTTCAGTGAACATGGAGAGACAGATATCTTTTTGAGTTAGTGTTCTCATTTCCTTTGGATATATTCCCAAAAGTGGAAATGCTTGATCATATGGTGGTTCTACTTTTAACTTTTTGCAAATCCTTCATAATGTTTTTCATAGTGGCTATACCAATTTACAACTACAACGACAGTGCACAAGAGTTCTTTTTTCTTCACATTCACACCAGCATTAGTTATCTCTTGTCTTTTTGATAATGACCATTCTGGCAGGTGGGAGGTGATATCTCCTTGTGGTTTTTATTTGCATTCCCTTAATGATTGGTGATGTTGAGCATCTTTTCATATACCTATTGGCTTTTCATATTACATTTTACAACAGTTATTCTACACATATCTTTATTTTTTGTATATCTTTAAATCAATTTAAAATCTAAATTTTCTTTTTAAAAAGTTGTACATAATACTATAATCTAGACATTTTTAAATATACTATAATGCACAGCATGATTATTTTGAAGTCCTAGATAAGTTTATTTCTCTGCATCCTTTAAACTTTTATTGACATGTAGCTTGATATTATATCCATTGAAATTTGATATATTTAAATTTATAACAATTTTCAACAGCAGTTTTTATGATGAGTTTGAATACATACATCACAATGCTAATGGTGCATTTTGAACATGTAATCTATAATTTATAAACATTAACAAATATTGTACTTGAAAAGGGAAGTAGATTTTTTTCTACATTATCTATATGTTATTTCGAATCACAAATTTAACATATCTCTTAGAATACTGTCTCAAAATTATGTTGAAAATGTTTGCCTTTCTTTGAAATAATTTGAATCAATTTCAGTTGAATATTTTAGAAATGGATTATTTTATTTTACTTATTTTTTAAAATTAAACTTATTGGGGGGGACGACATTTGTTAATAAGATTATATAAGTTTCAAGTGTACAATATTATAATGCATCATCTGTATATTGCACTGTTTGCTTATTACCCAGAGTCTCAGTTTGTCACCCCATATTTCACTCCCTTTACCATCTTCCACTTCCCCCGAACCAACTTTCTCTGTGGTAATCACCATATTGTTGTCTGTGTCAATGAGTTTTTTGTTTGTTTTGTTTCTTCATTTGTTGCTTTTTTTTATATCTCACATATGAATGAAATCATATGATTCTTGTCCTTTTTAGTCTGATTTATTTTGCTCAGTATGATACTCTCAAAATCCATCCATTTTGTCACAAATGGCAGTATTTTATTTTTTTCTTATGACCTGGTAGTATTCCATTGTATGCATGTACTACATCTTTTTTACCCAGTCATTCAATGAAGAAGACTATTGGGTTGTTTTTATGACTTGACTACCATGAATATGCTACAATGAACACAGGGGTACATATATTTATAAAAAAAATGTTTTAAAAAATTTCAAGTAGATACCCAGAAGAGGGATTGCTGGGTCATATGGTACATCTATTAATTTTTTGAGGACCCTCCATACTGTTTCCAGTGGCTGTCTCAGTCTACATTCCCACCAACAGTATACAAGAGTTCTTTTTTCTCCACATCCTCTCCATCACTTGTTATTTCTTATCTTTTTGGTAAGATAGATATGGCTTATTTTAAAAATATACAACACTTGGATAATATAGACAGAATTTTATTATAAGTCCATGTCAAAACCTGATATTTTTTTTGTAAATAAAATCAATAAATAAAAAATTAAGGAACAATTAAATAATGAGGATAATAAAAATTTTAAGTGTAAGTTGTAAAAATCATTGATTTAGTAATTTGGGTAAATATTAATAAATCATAATAAATATTCCTGAAACATACCAGTAAATAAATACAATTTATTATTACTTAAGCATATTTAGTCTCATGAAATCTAGTGTTTTTACCTCTGGTTGTATGGAGGTTTAGATAATCTAAACAATGTTTATATTATAATAAAACTTCTTGTTAGGTAAATTTTTAAAAGTTTGTCAGATTTGAAAATAAATTTAGAAATGACATTTTCTAACAGCCTTATTAATTAAATGGATGAATAAAATAGCAATGGACACATACATTAATTAGAAACTAGGGAACTAGAAGGTAGATCTGAAAAAATTACACAATAAAACATTGAGACAAAGAGATAGAAAATGTAAAAGACAGACTAAAATTGAAGAAAAGAGAATGTAAAATACAATATCAAAGAAATAATAGCTGACAATTTTTACATATAATCCAAAAAATGAATTTACAAATACAGAAAGCTCAAAGTATACCAAGAAATATAAATAAAAATAAATCTACACTTGGAATATCACAGTGAGTTTTTTGAACACCACAGACAAAGAGAAATTTGAAAATATAGTTAGGGAAAAGACAAATTACCCATGGAGGAATGATAATTAAAGTAGCACCAAATTATTTTTAGAACAACAATGGAAACTAGTATACAAAAGAATAGTAACTTAAAAAATCTTGAGGGAAAATGATTGTTAACTTACTTTTTTGTCATTAAGTTTAACTTTCAAGAATGAGGGTGAAGACTTTTTTTTATGCAAACACAGAAAATTTATTAATACTCTAATTGACTATATACTAAATAAAGCTGCTGATTTCAATATATTAAGGAACTAAAGTATGGTGTTTGTCCAGCCTCTGAATAGTAAATATTCTCTTCCTCTCTAACTGCAGTGCAATTCTGGTAAATGATAAAGTTTTATTTAAAATTTTAAATTTATGGTTCTATTTCTTATAACACCTTTTTCTGATCAATTGCCATTATTTTCAATATAAGTACCAATACTTAGCTATTATGAAACGATGCATTGTTTGTAATTTTATATGTTACTTTGAGCAGTTTCTTTGTGAGAAACTGTGTGAAAGTGTACAATAGTTAGATGTTGAATTGTTGGGTCACAGTGTTTCAGTATTTGTTGTTTTTCTAGATACAGTCAAGTTGCTCCCCTTGAGTGCCTATTCTAATTTGTCCTACTTTCTATATGAGTTCCCTTTTCTCACCTCTCTTGCCAGCATTTGGTATTGACAAATATTTGATCTAATGTGGTATTTTCTTGTCATTTTCATTTACATTTATATGATTATTTGTGACATTGTTCTCTATTCTGTACCACTGGCTTCTTTGTCTAGTTTTGCATAAATAATACAGCATTTTAATTCCTATCAATTTATAATAAATTTTGATTCTGATAGAAGCCATACTTTTTCTGTCATGCAACATTGTTTCAATATCCTACTTTTTAATTTTACTTAGCATTTTCCAGTATCTTATCTTTATAAAATCTTAGCTTCTGGGGATAAAGGAATGTTTAATTTGGCACCATTGGTATCTTATATATAGGTTAATTTCTGTTGCATCTTAGCACTTACTACAGTGTGATACAGATACAGGTGCATGAATGAATGAAGTAACAGATCTCTGCCTCACTCTGTCAGTAGATTAGTAAAAGATTTCATTAGGCCATGGTCTTGTCTGGTGAATTAATTCATATCATCTTATTGCACCAGCGCCTGGAATCTGCAATAATGAGTGCTCTCCTAGCTTCATTAGAGTTCTTGGAAGAAGTACTATTAAAACTGTTCCTGAGTTCCTGAGTTATTTTCTGTAACATCATTCCATGGGTTCTTCTTCATGATAGAGTCAACAGAGCATTATTGATGGACTAGAAAAGCAAGGAACAATCTCTGAGTGGTACATAGCACTGTGTATGTGCTCCTTGCACCTTGCCTAATGTACATAATTGAAAATGATGAATAATATTAGTAAGAGGTGCTTAGAGAAAGCTAGATGCAAAAGTAATAGCAATAAATGACAATTATTATAATAGTATTATTTTAAATTTACCTTGCTCTTTTGTTTACTAGGATATTAGTCTTTTAGTTTTGAATATTATCTTTTTTTTTTTTAACTGCTGAAATGATTTGCCCAGGGATACATAAATGAACTAGTAACTCAATTTTAATAAAATGCAGTAGATGGGTCATTGAGACCTGACCTTCTTAGTTTCTCCAATGGAAATCCCACTTGAAAAGGCATAGCATGCTTTAAGTAGCTAATTTAAATAATGTTAAACAGCCCTGTATTTGACACATGGGATTTCTGCATCATCTTATTAATCAGGACAGCCATCTGGCATCACCAAGACTTTCAAATACTACAGGAACTCAATAGATTAAATTGAGGTAATTTAAAAAGTATATAGCTCTGTGTTGTACATTTTTCTCTTACCCTTAAGTCTGTTTTGAGGAAAAATGCAGTACTGGATGGATTTATTTTTTATTTTAGTTATCTATGTTTGGTGAGCTGGAAGCATTAAGTTATTCTGACTTGACAAATAGTTTTAGTTTAAAGGATTTTCTAGATTTAAGAACTTTTATTGATAATAGACCAAAGCAGATATTGCAATGAAAGTTTTCTTACTGCCCCAAGTATTTGTCTCTTGGGAAATAGAGAATTTTATTTTATTGGGCAAAACTACTGAGGAGGAACTCACAACTTTCTAAGCTGGGTGGAGTTCCAGATAGTGGAGGAATGACTTTCATCCAGAACAAGGAAAGACAAATTTCGATCCAAGAAAGGCCCAGGGGATATTTTATTCTCGATTTCTAAACTTCAGCATGAAGTAGTCAGACAGTGCAATTTTCAGAGGTACCCCTGAAGTCCCTGCCTAAGATATATTTATAGATCAACTTTTTCTGAATAATATTATATTATATATTATGGGGTATAGGAATCATTTAATTTATTTTTTATTTTATTCATTTATTAAAAAAATGTTTGTATGCTTTTGAAATACACAATTTTATTAGTCATTTATACTTCAATAAAGCTAATAAAATAAGACACTTCAATCATCAGACCCACTGCACAGATAGCTCCTTCACATCCAGGAATAATTTTAAATAAATGCAAAAAATAATTTCCAGAATATAAAAATAGCGATCAGTTATTCTCAGGACTATTACCCAGAGGTTGGAGCAGTGTTCTTACTACATTTTTGTATTCCAAAAAGTAGTAGAAGTTTGAATCACTACTTTTCCTAAAATCATTTCAAACTCACTGGCCTCCTGTCAGATTCTAAATGATTTAGGATTCCTATTAAGGTCTGATCAAAGAAAGTTAAAAAATAAAGAGACAGGAAAAGAAAAAGTTATCCCCCTGTTCCAAGATTCATTCTGACACAACCTTAATCACACTAATAACTCAAGACTGTTAGGACAATAACAATTAACTTAATAATTGCTTTGATTTGCTAAACAATTTAAATGTGTCCTTATACATAAATTTTACAAAGTGTACAAGCACTATAATTTAAGAGGTTAAATTTTATTTAAGAGCCTGATTAGTATAATTTGTTTTCCAGTATCAGCACTCCAATAGAGCACACTTTACAACACAATCCAGAGATCATTTACGCCCAAAACTTTAATATTCCTAAATGGTTTCATTCAGAGCATTCTGGTGTATGCTCTGAATGAAACCATTCAGAGCATACACCAGAGCATACCATTTTGGAGAGAAAAAATAAAAATTCCACCTCACAAAGAATTACCCTATGTTTTAATTTTAGTTATCAGGGTTGGCTTTAGCTTAAGCGGTTACTCCGCTTAATAGATTTTAAGAAATGCAGATTACCCTTTGTGACAAATCTATTTATACTGTAAACAACTACCATTTTTCTCTCTTTAGCTCAGCAAGTGAAATGAAGACTTGGGTTATTTTGCCAAATAGTATGAATAAAGCTCAGTTGAGGGACATATTGCAGGTGGGTCTGGAAGAACACATTTTAAATTTCAAAAATTATTGTATTTGCCACTGTTGGAAAAAGAAAATACTCAAAACTGTTTGTTTCTAACACTGAAATCATCATTGTTAATATATATACTATGTTTATTATGATATACTGTGTTGCCTGTCATAAAATGAAAACCCAAAGGAATTTAAGAAGTAAACTTATGTTTATTTTCTACTGCTGTGTAAGAATTTACCACAAACTTAAGACACTACCAAGTTGCCTCATAGTTTCTGTAGATCAGAAATCCCAGCAGAACATAACTGGGTTCTATGCTCAGGGTATCATGAGGCCGACATCAAGATGGTGGCTAGTGTTGTGGCTCATTTGTAGCTTGAAATTGCTCTTTTTCACTCACTTAGGCCATTAAT
Organism: Macroglossus sobrinus; assembly: GCA_004027375.1. Taxonomy (NCBI): domain Eukaryota; kingdom Metazoa; phylum Chordata; class Mammalia; order Chiroptera; family Pteropodidae; genus Macroglossus; species Macroglossus sobrinus. The sequence goes on from PVKZ01003080.1 coordinate 37,743, forward strand.
GGAATTTAGTTCCTGCAGTTATAAAATGACCAAGACCTTAATTTTCTTGCTTGCTGTTGGCTAGGGTTGTTCTCAGCTCTTAGAGTCCAACCTCAGATCTTAGCCACATGGCCGCATCCAAAGACAGCTCATGACATGACTATCCAGCTTCCTTTAAAGTCCTCATCTAGTTAGAATAGCCCCACCTAGGATCGGGGCTATTCTCCTTTTTGATTCACTTAAAGTCAACTGATTAGGGATTTTAATTATATCTGAAAAATCTTTTTTGTCATATAATAGAACATTATCATGGGAGTACTATTCCATCATATTTCCAGGTTCTGATAATATTTCAAGAGGAGGGAGTTATGCTAGGGAGTATCTTATGGACCATTTTAGCAACCTGCCTATCACCGACCTATGGGCTCAAATATACCTACTAGAAAGAATATTATCTTCTATTTTTAATTTTTATTCTTAAAAAATTATGCCGTCCTTCTGGTAACAGCATTCTGAGTATTCTTTTGGAATTTTCTCTTCCTAACTCTTGCTTTACATCAATTCTGCTATGTTATTCCCTTCCTCCCTTCATTCCAAGTTGTAGAAAGTAGCTTGTTCCAGATCAGTCAGCATATTCTATCCCCTTACTATTGATTTATTTAGATAAAGGCACATGACAAGAGAAGACCAGTGGTTTAGAATGATTTCTGGAATTTAGTTGGAATTTTGTGGAATTAGAAGCGCTCTGTTTTCATTGGGAGTGTTAGATGTAGGAAGAGACAACACTGAGATTGTCTGGGAGCTGCTCTATTAGAGGAATGGCTGAGAATAAATTGTCCACTAAAAGAATCAAAGTCAGGAGTCCTGCTGACATTGTTGGAGGCCTTTCAGTTTTGACATCAGGTCTGCTTTTGCATGTCCAGTTATGCTAACCATTGTTATAATTACTAATACTACTATTACCATTATTTTTACTGTTATTATTCAGATTGAGTCTGTTTCTTCACGTGCAACTCAATAATTCTAAGATTTCACATCCCCCAAATTTTGGGGGGAAAGAAAAATCAAGTCTAAGAATGAAATGCATTTGGAGATCCAGAAATAGTATGCTTTAAGCAACATCATGAATTTAAGCTGAGAATAATGAAGCAAAGTGCTTATTTGATACATCTTTTCCTTATAGAACTTTCTTCTCAAATATTCAAAATAAAGTATTATACTTAGTAAACAACAAAAAATGAAATATTTGTGATAGTGTTAAGATGATTATATTAATCAGAGTTTCTAGAGAAGCAGAATTCATATATATATGACAGGAAGCAAGCATTTACTCATATGTATATGAGTAAAAGAGAGGGAGATTTATTTTAAGGAATTGGCTTATACGGTTGTGGGGGCTAAAATTTGTAGGGGTGGCCAGCTGCCTGAAAATTCAGGCAAGATTTTCATGTTGCAATTTTGAGAATTCTTTCTCCCTTCAGTCTTTGCTCTTAAGACTGGAAGAGGCCCACCTACACTGAGGAGACTAATATCTTATATAGAGTCTACTGATTTAAATGTTAATCACCTCTAAAAAGTACATTCAAAGCAACATCTCTGTATTCACCAGTTATGCCCTGTAGCTTCTCTACAATGACACATAACATTAACCCTTTGCTTATCCATACTTTAGGTAAAAGAAAAATGGTTTCTTAAATAAGAGATTTTGATTTTCTTATTGATCTGAGATTATTGGTGCCATACTTGTAGGAGTTATCTACAATAGTAATCTTATTTCTCTTATATTATTCATGGTAAGAAAACTTCTTTTTTTTTTTATCATCTCTAAATACAATTTGAACATCTTTCCAATGGCAAAGCTGATAGATATGTGTGCAATGATTGCCTTAAAATGTTACAAAATCTGAGACACTTCACTTGATTCTAGCTGTTAGTACAGTGAGTCACAGTGATGCATGTAAAATTCAAGAAAAAAATATCAGTGAAAGAACCTTATGTCCCCCACCCCCATGTTTCCATTTTATAGATGAGGAAATTGAGGCTTTGGGAATTAAATAATTAGTCCATGATTACCCAGTTTTAAGTAATTTAATTGGGATTAGAATTCAATGTATCTGACCTCAACTATATTTTTATCATGTTGCCTCTTTAAAATAAAATTTTCCATTTTTACATTCTAACATATATAGTTTTCATAATCTAGTTTTTAATAAATTTTGTGTTTCCAAAGGAGATGGAAAGTTTTAAGACAGAAGCCTTGATTTAGATGTCATATATTCCAAATAATATAGATGCTGAAACTATTTGTTCTGTTGAAAAATATATTTTGGTTACAAATACTTGCTTCCTGTCAGCCCTGCTGCTTATATCACAGAGACCCTAATTGGGGCCAGAGTAACAACAGAGTTGATTGCTCTCACAGCATTGTCTTTGTATTCATTAGAGACTTAAATCAAATTGTGGTGCCATTTTCGCTTCTGTATCTGTTTTCACATACTAAATTATGGGTCTGATACCCTTTCAGGAAGGCTTTCTTAGAAATCTTTGTGCCAACAGTATTTAAAATCTGACACTGAGCTGTTCAATATAAGGTTGTTGAAAGAAGAAAAGAAAGGGTTGGGGAGGGAGGGATGATTCTTAGGTGCTCACTTCAGAACTCAGGTATGTTTTCACAAAAATCATATGGTAGTGTGCCATATTTGTTTTCTTTTTAATAATTTTTCTATTGTGGTAAAATATACATAGCATAAAATTGTCCCATTTAACTATTTCACTGGCATTAAGTACATCCTCATTGTTTTCTAATCATCACTACTCTTCATCTTCAGAACTTTTTCAACTTCTCACAGTGAAATTTTGTGTTCATTAAACAATAAATTCCTATGTTTCCCTCCCCTAAGCTCCTTGTAACCATTATTCTTCTTTCTGTCTCTATTAATTTGACTATTTTAGGTACTTCATGTAACTGAAATCATGCAATATTCTTTTAGAAATGGCTTACTTTACTTAGCATAATATCTTCAAGGTTTATTCGTGTTGTAGCATATATTAAAATTTCATTTTTTAATGAATATTCCATTTTATGTGTATGTTACATTTTGTTTAGTTATTCATTTGTCAATGAACAGTTGTTATGTTTTCACCTTTGGCTATTATGAATAATCCTATGTTCATTTCTTTTGTGTGTATATCCAGAAGTGGAATTACTGGTTCATATTTTAATTCTGTTTAATTTTTTTAGAAAACATTATAATTTTTCTTTTTGCAGCTACACCATTTTATCTTCCATCAGAAATGCACAAGGGTTCTAATGTTTCCACATTCTCACCATCATGTGTTGTTTTCTGTTTTTTTGATAATAACCATTCTAATGGCTGTGAGGTATCATATTTGTTTTATATATTTAATTCACTTTATAATGTCAAACTTTGGAAAGCATGTCATTCAGTATTTCTAAATGAGACAGTTTTTCTTTTTGGCCAATAGTCCATCACATAGCTAGTTACACATTATGTATTTAATTATTTGTTGCTTGATATGTATATTATGTACATTTTAGGTTCTGTTCTTGTTTTTTCCAACCTGAAATCTGGTTTTGTAAAGAAGTCTATTGTTCTCTTTTTCTGTTCCAAAGAATGAGTGGGATATGTGTGTGAATATGTCTGTATTTGTCTGTGTGGTTGTATGTTTGGCAGGTGTAGGGTGGAAGGTGGTTGCAGCAATTTTAGCTACTTGCTTCAGTCTTCCTTAAAATGTTAATATTTGGGGATTTAAAAAATACACATTTTATGATGAAAGTATTATCTTTTATACAAAATTTCCATTGTTTTTATTTTTAAGTTATAAATGTTTAGTTTGACTTTTTCTTGGTTTAGGCTTATACTGCCTTCTGCTTACATTTTTGCAATGGTTCCTCGGATAATTTCTGCTTCTAGAAGGGAAGAAAGGATTATAAAAAAAGGAAAAAAAAGAACTAAAAGATTTATTGTGAACATGTGTTTTTATTTATAATGTATATAATTGCCTAGCACAATGCAGCAACTTAATAAACATTAACTTCTGGGCTTCTCTGAGAAAGTGAAGAAGAAAACACAAATAGATTGTAAAAGCAAGATCCTAGTTTGATGATTTCAAACTAGAATGCTTTTTTTTTTTAAAGATTAAAAAACACTTTAAGGATCCCCACATATAGAACCTTTGGAGAAATAGCAATAACCGAAAAAGATTCTTGGGATTCAGAGGATTGAGACTTTGACGTTTCATTTGGTTTTGCCATTTATATTCTTTCCCACTTCTCTATTTCTTTGCCTAACATGTGGTTTGCTGTCACCTTAGTAGAGACTGTATAAGGACAAAGTCATGACTATAAATCAGTGTCTAACTCTTATTGGGTTTTCTCTTATAGTTTACTGCTTCCACAGGTGATTGAAGTCTGTGGCTGGTCACAGGGACTCTTCAAGGTTTTTGAGATGTCATTTTCTCAGCTGGGGAGATTTTTGTGTTTCTCACTTATTCTGGCTGTTTATGTCACCTCTTTGCCAGAGTATGTCTTTTTTTTATCCATTAGCATAAAGGTGTTCAGAGTTAATGATGAGTAAATAATATAAATTTTATGCTTTTTACAGATTATTATCTTTCTCTTGCATCTAAGATGGGACAGTCTGACTGCGCTCACAACTGTTATTTGAACACATTTTAAAAATTGCTTTGGTCATTATTTCAGGCACTTATGAAGTTGCCCCCTAAGAATTCTCTTGAAAGCATATGCATTTAGAATGATGGCAGCGCTTCCAGGCATTCTTCTCCGTGAGGAAAACATGAATACCTGCCAAGGTTTGGTGGACAGTTTTGGAAAAGTAATAATCACTCTGTTTCCATCAATCTTATGGAAGTCCACTATTTAATTCTCTGGTCAGAAGCTATCACTTACAGGCCATGCCATCCTGAATGTGCCCGATCTCTTCTGATCTCAGAAGCTAAGCAGGATCGGGCCTGGTAAATACTTGGATGGGAGACACCTAGGAAGACCAGGTGCTGGAGGCGTTAAAAAAAAGAAAGAAAGAAACTATCACTTACAGAAGATTCAGATAATCTCTTAACATGAAAAGCTGCTTCCTAACTAAGCTGTCCCATTCAGTAAGATCCTATTTGCATGAGAAGACTTAGGTCTATGGTTTTCTCTGCGTTGTTTGTATTACTCTATTAGAAAAATAGTATGGTAATGTGATTGAGCAGTTATTTTGACTTTACATAAAACTGGATCAGATCCTGACTTTGCTATCTTTAAACTATGTGATGTCAGCCAAAGCTCTTAAGCAGTTGGAGCTTCAACTTCATCTGTAGAGTCCTTAACTCAGTGTTATATTGCCAGCTAGGTAATCAACACTTAGACAGAGATGGCTGTACAGTAAACTCTTTATGGCTTAATTATTAAAACTAACTTTTAATTTGTCTCTGAAAAATTGTTTTATACTTTCTTAAGTGTTTTCAGTTCTACACTAGAAGTAAATCTCTATAGCTTCAAGTAGATGTTCAATAATAACCTGTGTCCTTCAGGTAGGAAAATTGACCCAAAGCACTCATGAGGGAAATCGTGGGTCCTGTGCTGCAGCTGCTTCTCATAGTCATGTTGGGTTATGTCAAAACACCCATATTCTCTGCTGTAATTAAGGCCACATATTCAGAAGATGCTCATTTGAGATGAGTACTGATAGTAGTTATAGAATTGGATTTTTCATTTTATGAAGCTAATTTGTCCATGACAACAATTGATTGAACCTAGGTCCTGTCTCAGAAGCTTCACATTTTGAATCATTGAACCACATTTGATTGAACCATTGCTTTCTGAGAGCTCTTGCCTTTGTTATAAGTTGAGCTGCACAGAAAAGACCAGATTCAGAAAAGTGATTAGAGTTCATGAATTCAGGAAGGCCACAAAAGGATTCTGACTGAGCTCTCTTTATTGTTCTTGATGAGCTGCTGGGTTTCAGATGCTTAGGATATTACAATAGTTCCCCTTATTCATGGGGGATGTGTTCTAAGACTCTCAGTGGCTGCCTGAAACCTCAGATAGTACCAATACCCTATATATTAAGTATATAATTAAACCTATGATAAAGTTTACTTTATATGTTAGGTATAGAAAAAAATTAATAACAATAAGTAATAACAAAATAGAACAATTATTATAATATACTGTAATAAAAGTTATTTGGATGTGGTCTCTTCTCAGCAAATTAGCATAGATTTTTCTTTTTCCTTCACAATTTCACAGATAGAAAATTTGCTCTTACTGTGGATCTTAGCAACCTCAGCATAATGATTTTTTTCTTTCTTTTAAGTTGAGAACTTTCACCTTTTTACTTAAAGGACGTACTTTATGGCTTCTCTTTGGCATACCTGAATTGCCAGCACACTTTTGCATTTTAGGGTCATTATTAAGTAAAGTAAGAGTAACTTGAGCACAAACACCTAGATACCATGACAATAGATCTGATAACCGAGCTGGCTACTAACTGACTATGAGCTGGTAGGTAGCAGGTAGTGTATACAGCATGGATGTTTCACTTGCAAATGGGACAGAGTGGGATGGTGCAAGATGTCATCACACTACTCAGAATGGCATGCAATTTAAAACTTATGAATTGTTTATTTATGGAATTTTCCATTTAATATTTTCAGACCGCAAGTAACTAAATCTGTAGAAAGTGAAACCACAATAAGGAGGGGGACTACTGTATGTGGTTTCTCAGACTATGTAAAACTAGGTGAATTATAACATTATATTAGTCAGATGAGAGAATTAATTATTTTCTTTTTTGATATTTTATTGTAACTTTCAGTTTGTCCATTTCTAGATAAAGTCTTTTAATTATAAGAAAGAACTTGAATTTTTTTAAAGTAGTAAAATAGAAGGATCCAAAACCAAAAACCATAAACAAAGATATTCTCTTGTACCTTGTTGATTCTGACCAAAAGCAACAAACAAACAAGCAAAGAAAAACCAAATAACCAATAAACACAGGTATTTATTGAATTACTACTCTCTAAGATTAAAAGACAGTGGGATCTCAATAAGACAGTCTTTCTAACTCATTGCCAAGATGGCTCAGTCTCTCAGGTATATTAATAGACCTCATCTGTGAGTTTTTGTTCATTTTACATAAATATGGCTGATTACATAATGGCTGATCAGTAACTGTTAGCTATTATTGTTGTTAGTTGTACCCTTATTGAATCTTCTCAGCATGACATAAGTGTACAATTATTAACTCCAGTTAACACGTGAGCACTGAGATTTTGAGAAGTTAAATAACTGGCCTGCCCATAACTCTCTGTGAGTAAATGGGCAAGCTGAAATAGAATGCCAACTCTTTATTATTATCAGTGTTTATTTCATATATTTCGAAGCTCTCTTATTAACTAGATAAGATTTAGTATTGTTATGTCTGCTTCATATAGTAACATCTTTATCAATATAAAATGTCCTCTATTTGTCCACATTAATATTTTAATTATGTAAGCTACTTTTTTCTGATAAAAATATAGACACTTCAGCTTTTTCTTTCTTTTTTTCTTTCCTCCTCTCTCTCTTTCTATTTTTTCTTTTACTGTTCTAACATTTTTTGTTTTAACAATTCTTTTTTGTTCAGAAAACTCCATTTAACTAGTTTTTTAGGATCATTCTTCTGTTGATAAATTCTCTTAGTTTTTCTTTGTCTGAAAATGTTTTCTTCATTTAATTCTTGAAGGATATTTTTTGTTTCATAAAGGACTATGGGTTTGAAGTCCTTCTATTTCAGCCCTTGAAAAATGTTTTACCACTTACTTCTGGCATCCGTGGTTTCCAATGAGAAATGTGGTGCTACATGAATTATGTTTCCCTTATGGGTAAGGTGTCGTTTTCTTCCCCTTGCTTCCAAGATTTCTTCTTTGTCTTTAGTATTCAGAGTTTAATTATGATGTGCTTAGGTGCAGATCTCTCTGGGCTTATTTTGTTAGGGCTGTGCTTAACTACTTAAATTTTCAAGCTTATTTCCTCTTGACAAATTTGAAGAAAAAAAATTCAGCCACTGTTGGCATTTGTTGATTTTTTTTCTCATTATAGTTGAGAATTTTCTCATTTTTGAATGACAAGTGATTTTAAATTTTTTATTGAATCTGGCCGTTTTGATTATTATGTTGTGAGACTTTGGATCTCATTTAAAGTTTTAGTATAGCAGACATCCTCACACCACTCATTAGTGTCAGATGGAGGTAAAAGTCCAGGCTACCCACTTGTCTCCTACAGGTGCTCTTTGTTACTGCTGGGTGAGGGTGAAGAAACAGGCTCTCTATTATGCATCCACTAATGCCACCCTGGCTGGGAGTGGGAGGGGTACCTCATTATTGCTCCCCACATGGCATCCCTGATACTGTCAGAGGGTGATGCTGGTTACTACTAGGTGTTGGCAAAACACCTGACTTTCCACTAGACCTCATCTGATACCAACTTAGCAGGAAAGGAAAAGGACACCTTAGTACCTCTGAGCGGGGCTGGAAGACCAGGTTTCCCATGTGGTCTCCAGTGATCCCATGGGAATGAACTCCTTGTTACCACTCAGTTCTGATATAAGTCCCATCTCCTTTCTTAGTCATCACTGACACCTCCTTGACAGAGAAATTACAATGACTTTTTATAGGCTGGTGAGCATATAATAGTAGTTTCTTTACTTGGCTTTTGATAGTAGAGGTGTGGATGGGGTCATAGTTTATTTGGAGTAAAGTGGTTATTATCTAATTTTTAAAAATATGTGTCTTTGTAAGTTTGCTCCTTTCCTGGATCTTTGGCTGGATTGAGAAGTCTTCCTGTGGGGGCATTTATTTTTTGGTCTGTGACTGTTGGTACTTCTCATTTGCCTGCTGCTTCAGTATCCAGTCTGGGATAGAAGAGGCAAAAAGAAAACTCAGGAACTCATTGCTCAAGAAGATTCATGCCTCCAGTTGCTAAAATATTACTTTGGTTCTAATGTACACATTGGCTTGCTTTAGTGCTTTTTCTTCCCTAAGGGCTTAGGTTTTAGCATTCTTAGGTTATCTAGGTCAATTGCCATTTTCCATCTGCTTTCCAATTTCACAAAATATTCTGTTTAGCATCTCTTCTCCTTATGACTTTGTCCTTATAGATTTATTCCTAAAATAACTTAATTTTATTTTATTAGATTTTTGTGAATGATACACCTTTTATTTTTAAGGATCTGTTATAAAGTGCAAATCTTCAAAAATATTTTCTTTGAGGTTTTTATTTGAATTATTTTAAAACCACTCTCTCCATGCCAATGGCCCCATAGCAATGTATCAGTCAGGGATCAGTAGGAGATAGAAACCATAAAAGTTATTTTATTATTTATTTATTTTAAAATTTTAAATTAATTGATGTTTATTGTTTACCAACTATGTACAAAATATATTTTGCAATATTTTAAGAAAAAAATAGGCCTTTTGGCCAGTTTTTTAAAAATTAACTTTATTGGGGTAACATTGGTTAATACTATTATATAATTTTCAGATGTATATTATCATTTGACATCTGTATATTCTATTGTGTGTTTACCACCCAAAGTCAGGTTTCCTTCAGCTACCATATATTTGATCCTCTTTACCCACTTCTCCCTCCCCCAAACCTTTATATTTAATCCCCTTTACTCCATCTACTGTTTCCCTCCTCCCTAGCCCCTACCCTCTGGTAACCGCCAGTCCATTGTCCATGTTCCTGAGTCCCTGACCTGTTCATTTCTTGCTTTTAGGTTTATATCCCACATATAAGTGATATCATGTGATTTTCAACTTTTTCAGTCTGGCTTATTTTGCTTAGCATGATTATCTCGAGGTCCATCCAGGTTGTTGCAAATGGCAGTATTTCATCTCTTCTTATGGCTGAGTAACATTCCATTGCATATATATATACCACAGCTTCTTTAGCCAATCATCTATCATAGGACACTTCAGTTGCTTCCATGTCCTAGCTACTGTGAATAATGCTGCTATGAACATCTGTGCGTAAATATCTTTTTGGATATGGGTTTTTAAGTCTTTGGGGTAAATACCCAATAGAAAGATGTTGTATCATATGGTAGATTATTCTTAGTTTTTTGAGGAACCTCCATACTGTTTTCCATAGTGGCTATATCAATTTGCAGTCCCACCAGTGATGTATGAGGGTTTCTTTTTCTCCGCATCCTCTCCAACATTTGTTATTACTTGTTGATTATAGCTATTCTAATAGGTGTGAGATGGTATCTCATTGTGATTTTGATTTGCATTTCCCTAATATCTAGTGATGTTGAGCATCGTTTCATATATTTGTTGGCCATTTGTATATCCTCTAGGGAGAAGTATCTGTTCAGGTCCTCTCCCCATTTTTTGATTGTATCATTTGTTATTTTGTTGTTGTTGAGTTGTATGATTCTTTATATATTTTGGATATTAGGCTCTTATTGGAGGTGTTGCTTGCAAATACTTATTCCCATTCGGATGGATCTCTCTTTACTTTGTTGATGATTTGCTGAGCAGAAGCTTTTTAGTTTGATGTAATCCTATTCATTTATTTTAGCTTTTACTTACCTTGCTTTTGAAGTAAAATTCATAAAATCCTCTTTTCAGTCTAAGGTCCTTGAGTTGAGTTCCTATGTTTTCTTCTATGCATTTTGTTAACTCTGGTCTTATATTTAGGTCCTTAATCCATTTTGAGTTAATTTTGGTGTGGTGATAGACAACAGCCGAGTTTCATTCTTTTGCTGGTGGCTTTCCAGTTTTCTCAGAACTATTTATTGAAGAGATTTTCCTTTCTTCACTGTATGTTTCACTGGTCTGTGTGTCTGTTTTTCTGACAATACCATGCTGTTTTGATTATTGTTGCTTTGTATTATGTAATCTGAAGTCGAACAGAGTGATGCCTCCAGCCTCGTTCTTTTTTCTTGGAATGGCTTTGGCAATTCGGGGTCTTTTTTGCTTTCATACAAATCTGATGATTTTTTGTTCTATTTCTTTAAAAAATGCTGATAAGATTTTGATGGGGATTGCATTAAATCTGTATAATGCTTTAGGTAATATGGTCATTTTAACTATGTTGATTCTTCCAATCCAAGAATGCAGAATATTTCTCTATTTCTTTGTATCTTCTTCATTTTCTTTTAATATGGTCTTATAGTTTTCAATACATAAGTCCTTTACTTTTTTTGTTAAATTTATCCCTAAGTATTTTATTCTTTTTGTTGCATTGCAAGAGGAATTATTTTTTCCACTTCTTTTTCTGACACTTCATGGTTAGCATATAGGAAAGCTATGTGTTTTTGAACATTGATTTTGTATCCAGAGACTTTACTGTATTTGCTTATTATTTCTAGTAGTGTTCTTGTGGAGTCTTTAGGATTTTCTGTAGAGAATCATGTCATCCTCAAATAGTGATAGTTTGACTTCTTCATTTCCTATTTGGATGTCTTTTATAATTTCCTCTTGCCTGATTGCATTCACTAGGACCTCCAATGTTATGTTGAATAACAGTGGCAATAGTGGACAGCCTTTCTTTGTCCCTGCTCTTGGAGGGAAGGTTTTTAGTTTTTCACCATTAAGTATAATGTTGGCTGAGGTTTTGTCATATATGGCCTTTATTATGTTAAGCTACTTTCCTTCTATACTGATTTTGTTAAGTGTTTTGATCATAAATGTATGCTGTATCTTGTCGAAGGCTTTTTCTACATCTATGGATATGATTATATTATTCTTATTTTTTAATTCATACAAGTTATTTTAATGGAGGAAATTCAATATAAAAAATTGTTGACTAGATACTTAGAATTGAAAAAGACAAAAAGAGAACATAATGATATCATGGAAATACAAATTGCAAGAAGTAGCTATATTCCTAGATTTGGGAGTGCAAAGGAAAAAAAAATAGAATTATTATAAATTGGACAATTGCAGAAGGGACTGCATAAAGTTGAAATCCTGACTTTGAACTTGGAGGTGTTTGTTGGATGGTGCTAATGTCTCCAAGCTCAGAGGAGGGGTCTTTGAGGCTGAGAAGTGAGGAAGGGAGTGATAAATGGCTGTTTTAGGAGTCTCTGAGGCAGATGTTGCAAGTATTGGAAACACTGCAAAATAAATTCAACTGAGCCTCCAAGAAGAAATTACTGTTGCTTGGCTAAAGAAGCAAGGCTGGAATGTTACTGACAGAAAGAAATTGCACACAGGAAGCTGAAAATAAGCAAATGGGAAAGGGCAGGTTCCTTTTTTCTCCTCTATCTTAGCAATCTTCCTCTAATGCCACCCATTGCAGAACTGACCAAGAGTGTAGTGTTCTGACTCCAGAATGAGAAAGCATGGTAGAAAAGTTGAATTTTCACTTAGGAGAAAATAACTTAAAAGCTGATATAATTATTTTTATCTTATCTTAAAATATTTGCATTCCTGAATTATTTAGACAATTGCTTGCGTTTTCTAGTTTGCTCTACTATAAGATACTATCTTTTTTTAAAAAAATTTCCCCAGGTATAATAGACAATTAGTTGCTCATACTTACATTTTATAATTCAATGAGTTTTTTCCATTATAGTTGGCATACAATAAAATACCAGTTTCAGTTGTACAACCTAGTAATCAGAGATCCACATAACGTGCAAAGTGGTCACCCTACTAAATCTAGTACTCCTCTTCCCCCTTATATATTTATTACATTATTAACCATTTCATTTTCAAGTCTATTCTGCAATTATCCATTTGTACCTCTTAATCCCTTTGCCTTTTTCCTCATTCCCAACCCCTTTCTCATCTAGTAGCCCTCAAAATATTCTCTGTATCAATGAGTTTTTACTGCTTTTGTTGTTGTTGTTTATTTGTTCTTTAGATTTCACATGTTTGTGAAATCATGAGATATTTGTCTTTCTCTATCCTTCCCATTTCATTCAGCACAATACCCTCTAAGTCCCTCCAGGTAATATCTTTTCCCATCCCCTTCCTTTTAGTTTGTGTACCTTTTAATCTGAAGTCAGTCTCTTGAAGGCAGCCTATAAAGGGGTCTTGTTTTCTTATCCATTCAGCCATTCTATATTTTGACTGGAGCACTTATTTCTCTTCCATTTGAGAATGAAATAAGTTATTATCATTTTTTATTTATGTTTTTGACACATTTCCTTTCTTCTTAAAGAAGTCCCTCCAACATTTCCTGTAATACTGGCTTGGTGTTGATAAATTCCCTTAGCTTTTTATTGCCTGGGAAGCTTTTTATCTGTCCTTTGACTCTAAATGATAGTTTTGCTGGATAAAATTTTTTTGATTGTAGATCCTGGGTTTTCTTAACGTCAAATATTTGTGCCCTTCTGTCCTGCATAGTTCCTTTTGAGAAGGCAGCTGCCAGTCTTATGAATGCTCCCTTGAAGGTAACTAATTGCTTCTGTCTTGCTGCTTTTAAGATTCTCTTTTTTATTTAACCTTTGGCATTTTAATTATGATGTGTCTTGGTGTGGGCCTCTTTGGGTTCCTGGTTTTTAGGACTCTCTGAGCTTCTTGGAGTTTTATGTCTATTTTCTTCACTAGTTTAGGAAAGTTTTCCATCATTATTTCTTCAAATAGTTCTTCAACATATTGTTTTCCTTCAGGTACCCCTATGACATGGATATTTTTACCTTTAGTAGTGTCCAATAGGTTCCTTAAATTGTTTTTATAGTCTTGGCTTTTTTTTTTTTTTCTTGCCATCCTGATTGAGTGTTGTTGGCTTTCTCATCCTCTCTATAGGTCATTTGATTCTCTTTATTCACTCTGTTTATTCCATCTAATATACTTCTCATCTCAGATAATGTGTTCTTCATTTCTTACTAGTTCTCTTTTATAATTTTCCTTTCCATTTTTATGTTTTTATCTCTTTGTTAAAGTTCTCACTGAATTCATCTATACTTTCCCTATGTTCATTGACTATCTTTATAACTAGTGTTTTGAACTCTGCATCTGTTAGATTGCTTAACTCCATTATTTTTGGATCTTTGTTCTGTTCTCTCATATGGTTTCTCATTCTTAGTCTTCCCATTTTGGCTGCCTTTCTGTGTCTGTTTCTATGTACTAAGCAAAGCTCCTGTTTCTCAGTCTTATTAGTGTAGCTTTGTGTGGTAGGTGTTCAGTGTCATAGTCCTGGGAGGGGTTCAGCTGCAGGCCAAATTTAGCCCAGTCTGTGCCTCTATGGGTCCCTTGTTAAGATTCTTCAAGAAATCCACAGATGCTGTGCTTATAGTTACCTTATGAGACTACACCAGAAACTGAGGCCAATTGCCACCAGTGGGAGTCTAGCAAGGAGCACCTGACTCTCTGAGGACATACCTGGGTGTGCCTTGGGTGAGGCCACAAGTTGGAGGAGGCAGAGTTTCAGGGAATCCTCTGGGCAAAGTGACCTCTGTAATCCAGTTTGATGACGTCTCAGCTATAGTAGTGCTGAGTCCGCACCCTGGAATGGAGGAGGGTTCAATAGAGGAACAATGTATATCACCAGCACTTCTGTACAGAGTGAGTCTTACCTCAGCTCTCACTACAACAACTCAGTGTCTCCCTATAAGTCTCTAGTGCCCCCTGTGCAACCAACCTGGTGCTGGTGCTCAGAGAGAGCAGGTCAATCACTGTGAAAGTCTGCTTGTGGACATGACCCCTTTAAGAGGAGTCTGAAGCTGTCACTGCTGTAGCCTCTGTTAAACTCAGCTGCTCAGGACTGGAAGCCTTGTGTCCTCTCCCGCCCTACCTTCTGCCCTTGCAGGGTGATTTCTTAGTTCTCTTTCTAGTTATATGGCTTGTTGATCTAGATCCTAGACCATTTTTCTTGCTCTTTGTTCCTTGTTTCTGTCACAACTTTGATTTGGTCACCTGAGGGATGAATAGAGCCTCTATCATCTATGCCATTTTTTTCTCCTCTCTTTAAGATAATATCTTGTTTTCATAATATATTTATGACATAGAAGAGGTTATATTTTTCTTATTTTACCTATGTGAAACTGAAGCCACAGTGAAATTAAGTGACTTGTCCAAAACCACATAGCTGAAACTAAATATCAGGTCCTCTGGATCTTATACCAGTACATTCAGCACTGGTTTGGTGATTTTATCTAGTCTTATGGCATGAATACCTTCTCTCTTGTAAATGTATTCCCTCAAGTGTATATTTTCACTCCAGACTTCTCCTTAGTCCCAGGTCATTATTCAAACATTGATTTAATATCTTTCCTTGGATGACTAATAAGCATCTCTTCTTAACATATCTAAAAGTGCTCAAAGTTTTCCATCTTGAAATTTGTTCATCCTGCAGTCTTTCCCACTTCAATTAATGACAACTTACTCTTCTAGTTCTCGGGTCAAAGCTCTGGATGCGGGCTTTAATTTTTGTATTTCTCTCTCATCTTCTAATTAATCCATCAGCGGATACTAAAAAATATAATCAAATTCCAATTTCTTCTCATAACCTTTATTTCTCTTCTTTTCATCTAAGCCGTCATCATCTCTTGCCTTAATTATTTTGGTTACCTCCTACTAGGATTCCTGGTTTCCTCTGTGGTCCTTCTTCTGTCTATACTTAAGAAAAAAAATTAAGCATCCAGGTAACCCTGATAAATTTTAAGCCTGAATATTTCAATGTACTGCTCAAAATCTTCCAGTGTATTTTCATAGAGTGAAAACCAAAATTATTTTAGGACTCCACCAAGTTCTCTGTAATCCATTCCACCTGGGGTTCCCTTGAACTACTGCATTACACCAGAGTGCATCATCCATATTGGATATGAACTGTCACATCATAATCCACCACCTCCCTCTTTTTTCTCTCTGCTTTTTCTTCCTACTATTTTTCTTTTCATTTATTTTGTTTCAACCCCCTTGGCCTACATACTGTTACTCAAACATACCAAATACACTTCATGGTCATTACTTTATTGTTCTCTGTGTTTCCCCTTCAGAGACATGTATCGCTTCTCCTGTGCATTCAACAAGTTTTTAGTTAAAAATATCACCTCAATAATTCTTACTTTAGCCTATTTAAAAATGCAATCAGTCCTGCTTCCCATAGATCCTTTTCCTTTCCCTGCTTTATTTTTCTAACAGCATTTAACTCCATATAATATACTATATGTTAAATTTTACTTATTTTATTTTTCGCCCCTTCATTCAACTAAACTGTGATGTCTCAAAATAAGATGTTTTTGGTCTAGGTTTTAAGTGATGTGCTACAATAACTAGGGCTGAGCATAACATATAATTATTGCTCAATAAATATTTGAACATTTGACCACATAATATAGTAATCTCATATCACTAAGTCTATAATCTGTGAAGATTTGACTTCCCTTAATAGAAATGAAAAAAAGTTTGTAACTTTAAATTCTGAAAAAGAATGAGACTCTGTACCAACTTGCTAATTCAATGTGGTAAGGCATAGAATTTACAAAATTAAAGTTAAATTGAATTGAAAATTATTTATGTATCATATTGCCAAATTTGAATAATCATTAAAACTCTTATGCAAGATTGCTGTATCCACCATTCATCACAATTTAGAGCCACCACGGTTATTTGGTCAATGTGAATCCATTAAAACTGTTTCAGTAAGAAAGCAAAAATATTGCTCTATTGAAATGTCTTCTGGGAGACTAGTTTTTGCATCTTTTGTAGAAAGTGTACCTAACCCCAATTTTGAATGAAAAGAAATTAAGAAAAAAATGTTTTGGACCAAAAATTATTTGTCAGTGGGAAATTTAGCATATTGACATACTATGGTTTGGCATTGATTTTAAATTTTCGTCTTTAAAGATTACTAATAGTGTTGTAGCCGCCAGCCCCTGACAGACACACAGACCACCAGAAACCAGTGAGTTATAGGAAACACACTCTTTATTCAGCCAGCTGGGTCTGCCAGGGGTACGCAGACCCCAAATTAAGCAGCCCCGAAATGTAGAGGTACGGAATTTTTAAGCCCTAAACCCTATTCTTCATTCTGTCTGAACACAAAAGTCTATTTTTCTTCTATTTACTAACTGTTAACCCACAGGTCGGTTGTGCAAGGGCGGGTACAGAAGCAGAAAGCTTTTGTTAGAATGTTATGTTCCTATGGGTGATAGCCTATGTTTCCATGGGCGATAGCCAAGAAGCTCTCCCTTGACAAAGACACACATATAAACAGAATGACAAGATGCAATGCAAACTTCAAGGTGAACTTTGGAATTACAGGATGTTACCTTGAATTGATGTGTCAAGTTTGTTAGTATTCATAGCCCAATGTCTATATAAACAATGTTACCTCTTGTTTTGTGACTCTGGAATTATTTAATTGAGAATGTGTGGGCTTTCTGTCTTGAATGGGTTAGAAGTAAAGGAAACAATGACCTATAGAATAAATTATCACTTCCTTTTGATAGTATCAAACAAATGAAGCAGCCCAAAGTTAAGTGTCAGAAATGAGAAAACATATAAGCTCTAGAATGTATTCAGGACATCATAAATAAGGCATCAAAAAGCATCCAGCATGTTTAGATGTGGCACTATGATAGGACTTGTGCTAACAATGTATGTCAAGCAAAAAATTAACACTTGAAAATAAATTCCTCTGGACACTATCTTTGTAACTGTATTTATTGTGTAACTTGCATTTTTTAAACTACCCCTGATTTGATAAAGTTAATTTTATCAGAGAGAAATCCACTAAGAAATGAAATAACTAAATAACTAAGAAATGAAATTATTAACATTTTGAGGAAGATAGGAAATGGGAAAAATTAATGCTAGAGGGTTAGCTGGCCTTAGTGAATGTTCTTTTTTACTGTATTGTTTTCAGATATGGGTAGTAATGAGTATTCTAACCATGTCAGTGTTCACTGACCTGACTTAAATTTCCCAATGTGAGAGCTTTGTCTTGTTAAGATAGAGATGCTGCTATACCTAGAAAAACTAGGGGTTTAATCTGACAGTAGAAAAGAAATAGTCGCTTTTAATTCTCATATTCACAAGAGGCTTTAGAAAAAGGTTTGGCACCGCCAAATGAGAGGGAAAAAAATTGTCCTTTGACTACAGACTCATTTTCTTTGTTCACTTTTGTGATAAAAGGTATACTTGTTACACATGGTCGCTTCTCTGAAATGTTTTAGCATTGGCACAATTTCTAACTAGTAGAAATTGTGTATCCTAACATCCCTTTTAAAATCCATATTCAATCTAATAGTAGATAAAATTGTTCTGTCTTTTTCTTCAAATTTTTAATTCAGCTTTAGTCAATTTTTTTTTAAGTAACAGTTTAAGTGCCATTCTGTTAATTGATTTTTATATTTCACTTTCTGGATAGGAAATACATATATTTCTTCCTTGTTAAACAATATAGTTTTGCATATGACTATTCATGAGTAACTAGAAATATCAGTACCTGAAGGTCATAACTAGGAGAGAGAAACCAACTGGGCAATAGTGCTGGGGGTTAAGAGTGTGGGTAGAGTTAATAGCCAAGGTTAAGGTGGTAGTGGGTCAGGGAAAAGCTGAAAGTCAAAAGGGATGAACCCATAATTTCAGTTATCATGGGAATGTAGATGAATTTAGAGGAGGAATCAAGAAATAAGAGTGAGTCAAGTCCAAAGGACTATGCAAAGCCACCACATAGCAAGGGTGCTGTACAAGGAGATCTGTGAGGGGTATGTACTGAAAGCTGGTTGGGAATTCTCAGCCACTCCATAAACAGACTTTGTTATTTTTTAATTTATTTTTATTTATGTGGAGGACTTTCAAGATATTCCATTCCTTATTGACATCACTTAGTGAATTAACTGAAACTGCAGGCCCACTCTTCAAGTCTTTGTCCATTTTATCTTCTTGTGGCTCAGGTCCCTTTTGTGTTTTTCTATGTTGCAGGTGTGATCTGTATGGCCACTCAAAGGCTTCTTTTAGCAAAAGCAGCTTCATATTTATCCTCTCCACCCTGCTGCTTCTGTCCAGTTCCCCTGGCTGCATTTCCAAGCACTGTACCCCATTTTCGTCTTTCCTGAGGTGCATTAGACCCTGAACTGTGATGGTAACTAATTAGTTCATTTTCCAAAGATTGCCTGGCTCTTACATTTCAGCGCCTTAGATTATTTGTTCTCAGACCTATGTAGACTTTAGAATCAGTTTGATAAATTGAATGAAAACTTTGTATACTTTTCATAGAAATTTTCTGGGCCCAAACTAGGATGAGTCAAATAATTGGAGTGAGGTACTTACCTCCAGTGCAAAATATAAAGGGGCCAAAAAACTCAACAATTTAGATAAATAATATTTTAATGCCATACTTTAGGAAATAAAATAAATATAAAGAGGCAGTGAATAACAAAATGTCAAAATTTTTGATAAAGACTAAGTGAATAACAATGTTATACCAAGCCATATTGGAGGCAGGGGTGAAGTGAAAAATCAGAACTGATCCTATCTTTCATTCTTTATTGAAAATTTTTATGCTTTGTTAATCACTGAATTTTTACATTAATTTTGATTTAAAAAATATTGTGTTAAGATATTATTTATCTTGATTACTGAGTTTTTTTGGTGCCCTTTTAAATTTTGTACCCCAGTCAAGACTCTCAGATGCCTTACTTTCCTCACTCTAGTGCTGGCCCTGGAAAGTTCAATACATTTATAATTTTATTTAGGGAAAAATTAATATCTTTTGTTATTTGAGCATTTTCAGTCATGAATATGATGTTTATTTAGGTCTTCTTTTAGGTCCTGCAACAAATATACCATATTTTTTCACATAGAAGTTTTGTACACTTAAAAATATGTCTAGTATTTTATGATATATTTTGCTCTTTTAAGTAGATTTTATGTTGTTATATTTAAAAATGGTTATTTTTGTAGCTCACTCATGTATCTATGCATTCTTTTCTTCTTTCAATAAACATGTATTGATGGCTTCTATGTGTCAGATATTATTTTAAGTATTTTGACATAGTAGTAAACAAAACTAGTGAGGGGACACCAGAAATAATCAAATGATAGAAAGGGTCAAACAATAAAAAGGGTTATGAAAAAACTAAAATAGGATGGATTGATAGAAAATAACTAGGGGTGGTACTGAGATGTGCTGTCTGAAAAAGTTACATGAGTGTCAAGAGACCACATATCTGAAGGTCTAAAAAACGTGAGATAAGCTTCAACGGATAGCTGAATAATATCAGGATGGAATTGAGTCATCTTAATTCTTTACTTTCTTAGGTTACTCCTTTCTCTAGAACCTGAAGCTACTTTCTTATTTTTTCCTCATTTTACGTAATCATTAATTTATTCACTAAACCAAAAATATTTTTTGATGCTGTGCACCCATATCACTTTTAACAATGAAGCATCTTTGAAAATTAAATTAACGATATGCTAGCAAGTATAGAAAGCGTTAAAATTAAAATTTTAAAAGTATCATTAAATAGTACCAAAAAACTTAGGTTTAAGTCTTACAAAATGTGTTCAAGATCTGTATCTGAGAGCAAAAAAATACTGATGAAAAAAATCGAAGACTTAGAGAGAGAATGCCATATTCGTGGATGAGAAGACCCAATTTTGTTCAGATCTTAATGCTCCCAAACCATCCAATAGTCAATATAATGACATTTAAAATTCCAGCAGTACTTTTTTTAAAAATAGAAATTAACAAGATAATTCTAGAATTGATATGGAATGACAGGGGAACTAGAATAGATAAACAATTTCGAAAAAGAATAATTAGTAGAAAAACAGCTCAACATTATTAGTGAAAAAGCAAATACAAATTATAAGTATAATGAGATTTCACTACACATTTATTAGAATGGCTAGATTAGAAACAAATAAAACAACTGACAATGTTAAGTCTTGGTAAGAATGTGCAACAATTTTCATATTACTGATGGGGATGTAGAATGAATGACACAGCAATTTTGGAAAATAGTTTGGGACTTTCCTATATAGTTCAACATAACCTTAACATATCATTCAGCAGTCCCATTCCTAGGCGCATACACAAAATCATGTGTGTAAATGTTTATGACAGCTTTTTTTCATAATTGCTCCTAACTGGAAAAAACCCAAATGTTCCTCACCTGGGGACTAGTTGAACAAACCGTGGTATATCCATACAATAGAATATTTTTCATCAATAAAAAAGAACAAATGGCAAAAAAAAAAAAAAAAGATGCATCTCAAATTTATTATACCAGGGGAAGAAGCTAGACTCAAATGGCTATACATTTTATAATTCCACTTATATGAGGTCTGGAACAGGTAAAATGATAGAAACAGAAAACATATTGGTGGTTGCCAGAGGCTGGGTGTGTGGGAGGGGTTTATTACAATGAAGCATGGAGGTATTTTTTGGAATGATGAAACTGTTCTAAATATTGATTGTAGTGATGGTTACATGACTATATATGTCTGTCAAACTTGCAGGGTTCATTTAAGGTTGTAAATTACACCCGAATTTAAAAAAATGACACATACAAATTATAGAGATACTAACTTTTTTCTGTCTGAAATCTAAAGGTCTGGGAGCCATTGGTTTAGAACAGTGTGTTTCTAGACCAGCAGCATCAGCATCACCCGGGAACTGGCTAAAAATGCAAATTCTCTGGCTGCACCTACTAAATTAGAAACTCTGGGGGTGGGGCTCACTTTCAACAAGTCTACCAAGTAATTCTGATGCATACTAATGTTTGAGAGTCAACATCACTGTTTCTTTGCTTTATGTGGGGTCACTATAGTATGGATATAGGAGAAAAACAAAGCTGGTTTTGAATTCTTTCACTGTGTAAAGTATTTAATGTTTTAAGGTTTGATTTTTCTCACCTCTAAAGTAGGAATTTTATTTTTTAAATAATTATTTTGAATTATAGTTGATATGATATATATTAGTTTCAGATGTACAACACAATAGTGATTTGATAGTTTTATATATTAGGAAAACGATCACCATGGTAAGCCCAATTATGCTACCATACAAAGTTATTACAACATTATTGACTATATTCTTTATGCTGTAGATTACATCTCTGTGACTTGTTTATTTCATAACTGAAAGTTTATGCTTCTTAATCCTCTTTACCTATTCCACCCATCTCTTACTTCCTTCTCTCCTGGAAACTATTGCTTTCTTCTCTGTATTTATGAGTCAGTTTCTTTTTTCTTTGTTAATTTGTTTTAATTTTTAGATTCCACATGTAAGTGAAATCATGTGGTATTTGTCTTTCCTTGTTTGACTTAATTCACTTAGCATAATACTCTAGGTCCATTCATGCTGTTGCAAATGACAAGATTTAATTCTCTTTTTAAGTCTGAGAAATATTCTGTGGTATAATATGTACTATATCTTCTTTATCCATTCATCTATCGATGGATACATAGGTTGTTTCCATATCTTGGCTATTGTAAATAATTCTGCAAAAAATATAGTGTGCACATATATTTTTTGAATTTGTGTTTCATTTTTTTTTGGATAAATACCTAGAGGTGAGATTGCTTGATCATTTACTAGTTCTAGTTTTAATTTTTTGAAGAAACTCTATATGTTTTTTCATAGTGCTTGCAGCAATTTAAAATCCTGCCAACAGTGCATAAGGCTTTTCTTTTTCCCACATCCTCACCAACATTTGTTAATTCCTGTCTTTTTAATAATAGCCATTCTGATAGGTGTGAAATGGTACTTCATTGTAATTTTGATTTGCATATCCTTGATCATTAGTGATGTTGAACATCTCTTTGTGTGTCTGTTGGCTATCCATATGTCTTCTTTAGAGAAATGTCTATTCAGGTCCTTTGCCCATTTTTAAATCAAATTGTTATTTTTTTTATATTGAATTGGATAAGTTCTTTATGTGTTTTTGATATCAACCTATATTGGATATACCACTTGCAAATATCTTCTGCCATTCAGTAGATTGCCTTTTCATTTTGCTGAATGTTTCTCTGGTTGTGCAAAAGCTTTTTAGTTTGATGTGCTCCCATTTGTTTATTTTTACTTTTGTTTCCCTTGTTTGAGAAGACATATACAGAAAAATATTGCTATGACCAATGTTAAAGGGTTTACTGCTTATGTTTTCATCTAGGAATTTTAAGGCTTCAGAGCTCACATTTAAGTCTTTAATTCATTCTGAGTTTATTTTTGTATATGGTATAAAAAAGTGATCCAGTTTAATTCTTTTGCATGTAGCTGTCCACTTTTCCCAGCACAATTTATTGAAGAGGCTATCTTTTTCCCATTGTATATTTTTACCTCCTTTACTGTACACTAATTGACTATTTAAGTGTGTGTTTATTTCTGGGATCTGTATTCTATTCTATTGATCTATGTGTCTGTACTTGTGCCAGTAACATACTGTTGCGCTTACCTATAGCTTGGTAGTATAGTTTGAAACCAGGGAGTATGATACTTCCAGCTTTGTTCTTGAAAACAGTGTTCTTTCTCAAAATTGCTTTGGCTATTTTGTAGCCAAAATTTCTAGTTCTGTGAAAAATATCATTGGAATTTTGATAGGGACTGTATTGAATCTGTAGATTGCTTTGGGTAGTATGAACATTTTAACAAATTAATACTTTCAATCCATGAGCCCAGGATATCTTTTTATTTATTTGTGTTATCTTTAATAAAATGAAGATTTTCATACTTCCCTTCTAACACTGTTGTAAAGTTTGAATATAATAATGTCAATAAAATGCTTAGCATAGTCTGAAATGTAGCAAAAGTTCAAGAAAGGGTCATTAATTTTAAGTGTTATCCTGATTCACAGTCTTGCATTTTTGCTGTGTTTTTGATATATGCACAATTAAATTAATTTTAAGTGAGCATTTATTTTTTTAAATTTTTAAATTATAGTTGATATTTAATATTATTTTATATTAGTTTCAGGTATATAGCATAATGGTTAGACATTTATATAACTTACAAAATGATCTCCTGGCACTATACATAGTTATTACAATATTATTGACTACATTCCCCATGTTGTACTTTTTGTCACTATTTTGTAACTGTTGATTTGTATTTCTTAATCCCTTTATATCTTTCACTCAGCCTGCAAACCCCCTCCCATCTGACAACCATCAGTTTGTTTTCTATATCTATGAGTCTGTTTCTGTTTTGTTTGTTCAGTTATTTTGTTCTTTAGATTCCACATATAAGTGAAATCCTATGGTATTTGTCTTTCTCTGTCTGACTTATTTACTTAGTATAATACCCTTTAGGTAAGATTTCATACTTTTTTATGGCCAAGTAATATTTAATTTCATATATGTATCACCTCTTTATCTGATCATCTATTGATGGGCACTTAGGTTGCTTTTGTATCTTGGCTATTGTAAATAGCTCTGCAGTGAACATAGGGGTGCATATACTCTTTCAACTTAATGTTTTGGATTTCTTTGGATAAATACCCAGAAGTGGGATTGCTGGGTCATAAGGTAATTCTCTTTTTCATTTTTTAAAGAACCCACAAACTATTTTTTGTAGGAGCTATGTCAATTTGCCATCCCACCAATAGTGCACAAAGATTCTCTTTTCTTCACATCCTTGGCAACACTTGTCTGTTGATTTATTGATGATAGCCATTCTGACAGGTGTTGAGGTGATATCTCATTGTGGTTTTAACTTGCATCTCTCTGATGACAGTGAAATTGAGCATCTCTTTATTTGTGCATTGGCCATCCATATGTCCTCTTTGGGAAATGTCTATTCATGTCCTCTGTGCATTTTTTTTAATTGGATTTTTTTTATATTGAGTTGTATGATTTTTTAAAATATATTTTGGATGTTAACCCCTTATCTAATGTATTATTGGTGAATATCTTTTCCCATTCAGTAGGTTGTCTTTTTATTTTGTTGATGGTTTCCTTTGTTGTGCAAAACCTTTTTAGTTTAATATAGTCCTATTTGCTTATTTTTTTTGTTTTCCTCGCCAAAGGTGACATATCAGATAAAAAATATTACTAAGAGCAATGTCAGTGAGTGTACTGCTTACTTTTTTTCTAGAAATTTTATGGTTTCAGGTCTTACGTTTAAGCCTTTAATGCATTTTGAGTTTATTCTTTATATGGTGTAAGAAGGTAGTCCAGTTTTATTTTTTTAAGCACTCATTTAAAACTGTTATCTGGTTATTGCCATTGCATTTATACAGGCAAGGGGCTGAAAATTCTTGATCTGATGTTTTCTTTTATTTTTGGTGTTTTTCCATGTATTTTATGTTTGTTATTGCTTTTTCTTAGGTAAAGAAAGACTGGTACTTCGGAGGCAGAGTATATGTCTATTTTGCAGAAAGAGCATCTTTGCATATTTATATTTTAGTCAATCATTACTTGGGCTTTTGAAAAAATTATTTAAAAATTAATTTAAATGAAAATTTAACTGACTAAAGCAGAATATTCAGTAACAGAAGAGTATCAAACCTTGTTCTCCCGATTCACAATCTATCTCCATAATCATATTACAAGCTTAAAATATAGTGTATATATGTCAAAAATGTGTATATGTGATTTGGGAGTGTGTACGTGTTGAAGGGAAGGGAGTTGACTGAAAAAGAGAGAACATATGGGAGCATGTATAATCATCACGGAGGAGCAGACATATTTTTTAAAAGTGCTGTCTCAATTTGTAAAACAAGAAATTAATAATTTTGTGCCAGTTTATCAAGTTGGAACCACTGATTTTCAGGGAAAATGATTTTTTTTTTGCAGAGTTAGATTTGAGAAGTACTTGATATTATCCTGTATTTTCTGTTTCTTGCAGGTGGCAAGTACTTGCTTAATTATTCATATGGCTCAGTAATGCAACCACTTTTTAAATAGGAGATCTGACAGGATATTTCACTATGTCTCTTTCATTCAATAGTCTAAAGATTTATTTTCTGTTTCTTGACTGGGAAAGTATTGGGAAAAGTATAGCAAATTTATATACTTTTTGAGAGTATTTACTTGCGAATCTGATTCAATTGATTTGAAAACTGAAATTTTTTGTATTGTGACTTTAGATTCTACCTTGACTTGCATAAGAACCTGATACAATGTTATAATAATAATAATAATAATAATAATAATAACATAATAATCATAACAAAACAATAAATACTAGTACAGAGGTTCTACTTGACATAATATTATCATACAAAGTATAAGACTTTCTTGAGGAGAATTTATTTAGAGGGAGTGGTTAAATTGTCTTCCATAGTGGACAGATATAAAGAAGGAGTTTTTTCTGAAGAAGGCTAAGTATACCATTTGGACATTTGTTTTCCCTTCTCCAAAGGAAAAGAAAAACAGACTAAAGAAATGGATGTTTCTCTAAAACGTCTTATCAATAGTTGGGGTAGTTTGATAAATATCTTAGCTCCTTTCTATTTCACTGAGATTTGCAGTGCTTTATCATCATTGCAGACTTCCCAAATATCTCAGAACCAGTTCTGGGAACTTACTGTGCATTTTAGAGCTTTGTAAGAATGTACATTCTTCCTGTTTGGTAGTGTAGCAGCTGTTCAGATCTCCCTTTAAGAGAGAAGTTGCTGTTCTGCTACACTGAGTGCCAGTGGTTGACAGACCTCCTCAATGGTGCCTTCACCATCCTCCTGGGCTTTTGTTCTAGTTGAGGGCAAACTCCTTCTAAACAATCCACAGTTAATGTCTGAGCATGGTGGTACTACTGGGGCCTGGCCATTTCTACTCAATATGAGATGAGACTTCTGTAAAGGGTAGTCTTTGTTTCAGAACTCTCCGTTGAGTTTGCTTAGATTTAAACTGATCTATTTGATAGTTTGAGGCTCTCCCTGCCCAATCTTGCTTCTTATTTATTTTTCATAGGTGTTACCGTCTCATAAACCACTTGTACTTCTCAGCATATGCTTCTAGAAAGACTAAGAGACACAGGATTGATTGCTGTAAAAATTCAAATAAGACAACAGTATTTATATTAAAGAGTGAAATTCCCTTTCAACAATATCTTTTTTATATTTCACTCTCCTTTCCTAATCTAAATATATCTGCCCTTACATGCACATTATTTTACACAAGTAGAATCATGCAGGCAAGGCAAGTGTAGAGGTTAAGAGCACTGATTAAGATTTGACTGCTGGATTAGCAGCCCTCATTCACAAGTTATTAGCTGTGTGATTGGGATATGCCTCAATTTTCTCATTTGCAAAAGTCTAAAGGAATAGCGCTACCTCACATTAATATTAGCAATAAAAAAATTATTATTATATATGAGCATTTAGAAGACTATCTGCTACAAATAAGTGCTGCATGAGTTTGCTATTAGCAGTAGTAGTATGGTCTTGAACATTGTTTTTCGCACATAGCAATGCACTGTGTTTGTCTTCCCATCTTCCTGATCTATTTATTTCTTTTGTAAGGAAATAGGTACTTTACTTAAGCAATGAGTTTTTGTTTGCTTTTTTAAAAAACAGCTTTTTTGAGTTATAACTATCATAATAAATTGCACTTATTTAAAGTATACAATTTAGTGAGTTTTGATATATGTGTATACTTGTGAAACCATCACCACAATCCAGACAGTAAACATACTTTTTACCCCCAAAGTTTCCTCATGTTTTTTAGTAATTCTTTGCTCTTAGTTTTCCCCATTATCCTCTTCCTAGGCAGTGACTGACTGATCTGCTTTTGGTTATTATAGTTGGATTTGCATTCCTGGATTTACATAAATATAATCTTATAGTATGTACCTATTTTTCTTGTACATAATATATAATGTATAGATCAAAGTTCATTTTTTTTTGGCCTATGGATATCAAGTATTCCACTACTTCTTAAATAGTCTCTTGTTCTCTATCAAGTTGCCTTTGTCCCTGTGTCTATTTTCATGCCAATAGCACACTGTCTTATTGTAGCTTTATAATCAGTCCTGAAATCAAGTAATGTTTAGTCTTTAATATTGTTCTCTCTTTTCAAAGTTGTTTTGGCTTAGAGAGATAACTTAAGAATAGGTGGCAAGGAAAAAATTTAGCTGTTTCTTGAAGATAATTATTTTAAATTTAATTAAAGTCACTTTTATAACAAACACCTAACCAAAGAAGATATACAGATGGCAAAAAAGCATATTAAAAGATGCATCACATTACATATCATCAGGAAAATGCTAACTAAAACAACAGTGAGATACTATTACATATCAATAATATATAATAACTATTACATATTATTATTATTCCTATTACATATTATTATACCTATTACATATACATATGTCAATATATAATATTAACATATTACATATCAATAATATGTAATAGTACAAAATAATATATAATAGCCAAAATCCAGAACACTGACAACACCAAATGCTAGATAGGATGTGGAGCCACAGGAACTCTTATATGTGGCTGGTGGGAATGCAAAATGGTACATCCACTTTGGAAGGCAGTTTGGTGGTTTCTTATAAAATCAACCATATTCTTATTATAAGATTCAGCATTTGTGCTCTTTGGTATTCACCCAAATTAATTAAAAACTTAACTTTCCTGCAAAAACTTGCACACAAATATCAATAGCAGGTTTTTCCATAATTGCTAAAACTTGTAAGGAGCAAAGATGTCCTTCAGTAAGTGAATGGATAAATAAACAGAAGTACATCCAGACAATGGAATATTACTAAGTGCTAAAAAAGAAACGGGCTATCAAGCCATGAAGGACATGAAGGAAACTTAAATGTATATTACTAAGTGAAATAAGCCAATCTGAAAAGACTACATATTGTGTAATTCCAACTATAGGACATTCTGGAAAAGGCAAAACTATGGAGATAGTAAAAAGATTAGTGACTGCCAGGAGTTGGGAATAGGGGAAAAGGATGCATAGGCAGAGCACAGAGGATTTTTTTAGATCAGTGAAAATACTCTATGATACTATAATGATGGATGTATGCCATTACATATTTGTTCAAACCCATAGAATGTACAACACCAAAGTGAATTCTAAGGTACCTTATAAACTTTGGGTGATTATAATGTGTCAATGTAGGTTCATCAATCACAACAAATTTCCACTCTGGTGGAAGATATTGATAATGGGAGAAGCTGTGTGTGTGTAAGAAAAGGAGCAAAATTACACTTTTCTCACAATTTTGCCGTGAACCTAAAATTGCTCTAAAACAATTGTCTTTGAAAATGTCAATTTTGCAGGGGGAGCTTTATCTGGGTTTTGGCCATGGTATCATTGAGCATAACTGCAGCAGGTACTTCTCTGGCCACCAGCTTGGAGATGGCTTGTGGGGAGAATTTGTTGACACATAATGTAGTGTGTAGTCACTCAGATCCTCAACTTCTGAAATGCCTCCTGTCTTGTGGCAGAGTGATGGGAAGCTCACAATCACTGCTTGTGGACACATCTGCACCTTTAACAAAGAACATGACACCAAGTCTTCAGTACCTGGGCTTGCAGTGCTGCTGCTCAGACCTTGCCCTGTTGGGACATTGTTGACTTTATTAGTGACTGCTGCCACTGCTCAAAAGCCAAACTGTTGCAAATAATGATACTTAACCCTTAGTGGATTCTGAGTATGGAGGACATAAAATTCTCCCAGAATTTTGTTTGTGGTTGGATGGAAGTAGGGCAGGTGAGTCTGAAAAGAAGGCTACTGGTCACAATGTTAGAGTTCCTGCTGATGGTACAGCTTCTTTTGTTTTGTTTTGTTTTGTGTTTTCCTTTTTCTTTCTTTCTTTTTTTCTTTTCTTTTCTTTTTTTTAGTCAGCCTGAGGTAGGTAGGCTGCTAGAGGGAGTAGACCCAACCTCCAGTTTATTGAAAGAATGTTTTTAGATTCAGTTTCCTATACTAGTTAGGAAAAGGAGATCAAGGGTATCCTAGAGGCTGGCCAATGGAATGTCCTAGGGAAGGTTGAAACTAGTCAAAGAATCTGGACTGGCAGAAAAGTCTGAGAGTGGTTGATTGATTAGTTAAATATAGGGATAAGTGAGTGACAAAAAAGAATAGGTTATAGCAAGTACATATGTGTTTGATGGAGGAGTTTCATGGATTAACATGGATTAACACAGTCATTGGAACTGATACAGTTTGGCAGGAGAAATATGTTTCATAAATAAATAATTTAAAAGATCTTTTTATCTAACACCCTGAAAAACATGTAATTATATCTAAATTAATTCTGCAAACACCTAATCCTGACCGGACGCTGGGGATACAGTATTTAAGGAGCTGTATAAAAGGCCAGGATACCTCTCTTCCTCAAGTAGTTGTGTGGAGCAACATGTATGGATTAAGAATCTCAAATTCACCAGGGGCCCATTACTGGATCTGGCCTTTATCGGAGAGTTAAGGAGAAAGCTCATTACAGAAAACCGGCCAAGTGCTTTGAGGTCTTTTTGCTTTCTTTCTCCTCCTTCTTCTAATGGTCTGCCTGGAAATTGACAGAGCATAAAAGCTATCAAAAGTATATTGCTTAATGTAGCTCTCAGAGAAAACTTTTTTTGTTTACTGTGGGTAATTATTCCTTTTCTGTTGTTGTTGCAGTTAGTGCCTATGAATTCTCAGCTTTAATAAGCTGACAGTTTTTATCCTCAGGTAGGAAAGCAAGAGTGCAATAAATATGTAAACAAAGAGATAAGTAAATACAAATAAAAAGTAAAATGCCCAACACGTATATTGGAGATTTTAGTTGATCAATGTATTTGTGGATCATAATTAGATGTGCAGTACGTTTCTCAGATTTTAAGATAAAAGTAATTTTATTTATCACAGGGAGTTACGCCTTTCAAGGGACTGTTTCAAAGTGTTGGGTATATTATCAGAGGACTGCTACATCCTCCTGAAAGCGGTTAATTTTATAGCTCTGGGTACTTATTAAAGGCTACTTTGTAAGGTTTGGACAAGTCACTCCTTTCTGTCCCCCAGTTCAGCTTTAAAGCTGTCAATCCCATGGAACTCTTTATTTTTGCCTAACTAAACTCTTATAGGAAAAGCTGCAATTTTCTTTTAAAATTATAAATAATAAAAGTAAATATAATATGCAATGTAAATATTCTCCTATACATTTATTATTCCAAGAAATTCTTACCTTGTTGTATGAGGAAGATGACATCTGTCAGATGAAGAAACCAAGCAACAACTTGATAAAGGATATACATTAAGTGTCATGTGAAAAAAATGAAGCTGCAGTTCACAGATTCCCATTCTGAGGCTTAGTCATATAATGAATAAAATCAGCATATCTGTCAATATGCCTCTTTTCTCCACGATAACTATAAGTTTGATGTTATTAACCTCATTTTACTAATGAGGAAATGGAGGCTGAGAGTAGTGAGATAACTTGTCTAAGGTCCCACGTTCACTAAGGTGTGGTAGAGAGAATTTCAAACCCATGACTGACTGTCCTGAGCACTGTCTTTCTCCCTGTGTACCTGGCTGGCTACTAAATCTCAAGAACTCTGCATGGGGCAGATTTTAGGTAAAACCATTGTTGCTGTCAGTGAAGGACTCTTCTGTGTGTTTCCTGAAACGTTTAAAAATATCCAGTATTCAGACTGGTGTAGTCACCACAGTTACTGAATCTTTTAAGCAAGCAAGGTCATAGATTTCTAAGAGAATGTCTACATCCTCTTCATTCCTGTTTTTGGGCTAATGTATTCATAATATTTAATTTATTAAGGTCAGTCTAAACTCCACACAAAATGTAGAGGCACATATTCTTTCTACCTCAATTACCAGTAAATAAAATTTAAATACAGATAACCTAAGATATTATGCTTAATATTTGATTTGTCTGTTAGATTTAATATAAATATTTTAAAATCAAACTGCTGTAGAAATATAAGGCATATACAATTTGTTTTATACTTGAAATAATTTCATATGTATCTTAATATGGAATTGTCAGTTCATAGTTGTCATAGTGTATTAAAAATTAGAGTAATTAATAATGTTTCTTATTTTAGTTTTTAGGATACAGACCCTGGATGTCGAAGGCAGTCTTTTCTGTTATTTTTGTTTGTGGTTTCTTCAAGATTTTGGTTAATTACAAATTTTCCTTATTGTAATTTCTCCATTCCTATGCAAAAACACCAATAATGATTTGCTGCCAATTAAACTGATTCTTAGAACTGATGATGATATGATTTTGGGGAAACATAGTACCCCAAATATAACAGTAGCAACACAAAGAAAGAAGAAAGTGTGTCAAATTTGTTTCCAATATAAAAAAATAAAGTGAGTATAATTGTTTATTATTGGCAATTTATATTCTAAAATATTAGAGGTAGAAAAGACTATGGAGGCCAAATGTTAATTTTGTTCATACCTACATTTTTTTCCTTTTTTTTTTACATCAGAAAAGATAAGGTTTATTAGAAAGGAAAGTACACTTCCAGATGTGGAAGTGGGCCTGAGCAAGAGAAGTGTGGTTCAAAGGCCTTTCCTTTTTTCTATTGTAGAGTTTTCTTTTACCAAGTGACCCTTCTCTGTGTGTGTGTGTGTGTGTGTGTGTGCGCGCATGTGTATATATACATATATATATATATATTTTTTTCCTTTGTATATATATCTTCCATAATTAAAAATTAATTTAAATAAAATTCCAGTTATACCTTTTTTACTATTGTGTTTGCTAGGATAATAATTGTCAAATTAAGTAATATTTTTAATGTCTTACTTTGTTTCATTCAAAGGACCTCAATTGTGTGTATGCAAACCCACAACAGAGGTCAAGTAATTGCATTTTTAACCACTCAGTTATGCATGCAGAATGATGCATTCATATATTTTCTATATGTTTGCAATTTAGAAGAGTCTTTCAGATGCCCAGCTTAAGAACATTCAAATTACAGAAAATAAAGTCAATTTTTTGTATATTATATTCAATGCAGACTCATCAGATTTCTTTAGCCTGGTGAGGGGCAGCTTAATATAGAGAAAAGTTCTTAGATAACATTTATTAGATATTTGAGTTAATTTTCTCACATGGAAAAAAAACTAATAAAGCTACTTGCAGGATTCTTTGTGAAAGTTAAAAATAAAACATTAAATCAACTAATACTTGTTAAGAGCCTACTATGTGCTAAACACAGTGCAAAGCAATTAACTGTGTATCTGGCATAGAGTAGGCACATAGTAAGTAGGAACCTTTATTAATAACTTAACAAATGTTTTCTATGATTAAATATTTTGTAACCTTTGATAAGTCTGTTTTCAGCAGTGCACTGGTCTTACAGTGAAGTCTGCCTACTAACCTTGTTTCTTTGGGGATCTGACCCTGTAGACTCATGAAAATTTACATGATAGTTTCAATTCTTGGCTAAATCTACTGTCTTCCAGAGAGAGTCATGAAATTATGTTCTCATTCAAATGCCTATAACCTAAAATAAATCTCAGTGACCCTGTTGAAAGCCAACTAGCCAAAACCACCCCTAGCCCTTCTGGATTAAAAAATTTTGATATTTCAAGTTTTTTTATTTGTAAGGGAAGCCATAAGAGCATTTCCAATGTATGCATGTCCTTTTTCTTATCGAACATTGAATTTATGATTTAAGAAGTAGAAAAAAGAAATGAGTTGATTGGAGAAATTGTGAGGTATCAAGCTGATGAAGATGAATTGAGAGGGTACATAAGGGGACCAAATAACTTTAAACTAATTGCAGAAGTGAGTTAAGCTTTGGCCAAAATGATATATATATATATATTTTATCTATGGAAATTGAAAGAAACAATAAAAGAAAGAAAAATTACATCTCAGTTAATGCTATTACAATTTGTTGTTTCTAGGAAGCAAAGATGCCTACACAGTTTAGTATGTTCAGTAAGCATTACTAAATGAAGCTGGGCAGGTATATATGGCCTAAGTATGATATTAAGTACTGGGAAATCAAATGGATCAAATGGATTCATGGAGCTTGTTGGAATTTTAAGCCTTTATATTGTGTATAGTTTGGTATAATGTGCCATAGGATGTCTACCTAGCTTAAGCTCCTCGAGGACAGACTGGATTTTTGTATATTTTTATATTCTCCATAACTTTCAGTGCTCTCCATAAACATATATATATATATATATATATATTTTTTTTTCTTTTTCTTCTTTCTTTTTTTTAGGCGAGGCAACCCTTGGTTGACCTCATAGATTGCAAGGACTTTGTCAGTTTATAATCTCTTATTTTTCATGCCTACAGTAGCTGGTCTTCCTAGGTGGTCTCGCATCCAAGTACTAACCAGGTCCCACCCTGCTTAGCTTCTGAGGTCAGATGGGGTAGGTCTTGTTCAGTGGGCATGGCTGTAGACTCCATAAATATTTGTTAACCCACAGTCTGCCTGCTTGACTGAAGGCATTAAATAAAACCTAATTTCAGACATCTTACAGCTTTCATATTCTGTTTTCTAGTTTTTCTTTATTCATGGTCCAGAAGAAAAGCATCTTAATTTAAAAGCTGCTTGTGATTCTACTTCAGTAGAAATCCTGTCAGCTTTGTATCTCTGCCCTCTTTACGCGCTGGCACTGCAAGACTCACAGCCCATCTTCACAGCAGGGTGTTTTATAACTCTGAGCAGTTAAACCTGATTTCTTTCCAATACTCTAACTTTCTTTCTGTCCTGCATGCTTGATCTTAATTAATGAAAGGTAAAGAACCGTGCAGTGCTGCCTTTTTTTTGGTCAAATCTATTTATCTATTCTTTTCCATACAACCCACAAACTAGAGGATCAGGGACAACTTCCAGTGGCTGTCTGTAGTATAGAAAAAAATACATCTAGAAAGTAGTAGTTGCAATGTGGGTCCATTACATTGTATATTGGCTAGAAGTATGTGACTTGGAGTCAAAAGAAGTGAATTTGAATTTGCCTCGGCCATTTGATGTTGTGTGACTGTAGGTAAATTACTTAACTGCTCCTCCTTCCTTTAATCTTTATTTGTATGATTAAAAATCTTACACAAAATACTTAAGCTCTTTGAACTTCAGTTTCTTTACCAACAACAAATTAAATTAAAAATAGAAGCATCTGTTATACAGATTTGTTTTAAGGATTAAATGAAATAATCTATGTAAGGTATTTACACCTAGTACAGTTTGCCTTCAATAAATATTTCTTATTATTGCTGTTCTTTCTGTACACCTTTATATTATGATCCACTGTCTGACTCTTTATATGTCATCAGTATATAAATTATTTATAGCTCAGTGGCAATTTTTCTGCCACATTCACCTCTATATGATCTAAAATGAATCTCCCTCTCTTTCTCTCATCTCATCTCTCTCTCTCTCTCTCTCTCTCTCTCTCTCTCTCTCTCTCTCTCCTTTCTTGTTACTCTAGTTCTTGTAGTTTCCGTGAGTTTTAGGTTTAAGAGAAACAGGTACTCCATTTTCTTATTACTTTGGTTTTGTTGCTGTTGTTTACTTCTCATAGTTTCCTTTCTTTTGACTTTCTGAATTAGAAACTGTGCACTTGAACTTGATGGAAAGTAAATCTGCTATAAGTCAGAAGGCGACCTCTGTAATGGAACTCTAGCAATAACTACAGAAACTCTACCATCTTATAAATCAATAGAGTTCACCTTTCTATTCTAGTTTAAGCTTATTTTGAATAGTCCTTGGATTATACAAAATCTCTCAGGTCTTTAACTGTTGTTGAAAGAGACATGCCAGTCTCCCTATTACAAAATTTGTGGATGTCAATACTCTTCGTTTGCATAGCGTTCTGCTCAGAGGCAAGTTTGAGTCAGGGATAGGTGAATGCACTAAGACCACTTTTGTGAGAGCAAACCTACTTCATGTTACTTTCTTTATATAAGGCAACTGTGAGAGTAGCCTTGTAAGGGAAACAGTCTGTGTTTGGGTGCCAAATCACTCGTGCTGAGTAAGATTTATTTCAGTGATCCTAGGAATGCCTGTTGCCCAACTTCTATAAACCTTGGAGATGGTAGAGATCATGAGCAGCCTCTTTCACTGGGAGTAGAAACCATGGATCCCTTCTTACTCATTGCTAAGAAATTCATAGAGAATCTCCCATGATCATTCATTGGACAATCTTGTAAGCCACTCACAATTAGTTAATAATGAGATCTAAAATTAGTAACTAATTATTAGATCTAATAATTACTAATTTCAAATTATCAGACCTAGCAATGACTAATTAATGGGCCTAATGACAATTTATAAACACTTAATAAAGCTGAAATTGAACAAGAGGTGGAAATCATGTTAATAATGTGGGGAAACAATATAAAATGCACTGAAAGACATGGTTTAGAGTTGCTGTAATAGGAAATGAGGATCCGTGGAAGGTTCTGAGTCAGAAAATTGCACAACAGACAGTTTTGGGAGATTATCAGTTTAACAGCAATAATCAGTTGAGTAGGAGACAATGAGAGTGAGGAGAGACAGTTGTTCAAGGGCCTGGACATAAAGTAGCAATGGATGAAATAGAATAAACATTAAAAGAAAATGATGGGCAGACATTGTGATCAACTGGAATCCAGGGGTAATGGAAGGACTGAAAAATGGTTGCTTTCCATGCTATAACAGGTTGGATTTAGGCAGTTTGTAACTGTCTGACAGAAGAACATGTCAAACAATCTTCTTCTTCTTTTTTTTTTTTAGGCGAGGCAATCCTTGGTTGACCTCACAGATTGCAAGGACCTTGTCAGTTTACAATCCTTCATTTTTTTTTTTTTATTTTTTATGCCTACAGTACCTGGTCTTCATAGATGGTCTCCCAGCCAAGTACTAAGCAGTCCCTATCCTATTTAGCTCCCAAGATCAGATGGGATTGGGCTTGTTCAAGGTAGCATGACCGTAGACTCAAATAAGCTTCTTTTGGGTCAGGGCAGGTCACTGCAGTGGAGGAAATTTGCTAACAGGTTATTTAGAAGAGAGACAAGGAAACCCAAAGATAAACTTCAAAAATTTCTACAGGTATGTTTTGTTTGATTTTAGGTTTCTGAACTCAAACAGATTTGGGTTTTAATCCTGTTCCTACCTGTTTTGTTTTGTACTAATTGCTACATTTCTTTGAGTTTTAGTTTTTTTATTCATAAACTAAAGAGGGGGTAGTAACCACTACTTAGGAGACAATTTGTAAGTTAACGTGTTATAGTATATAAATGTATATACTGCAGTATTAGGCATGATAAGAACCCAATAATTGAAACCTGATAAAAATATTACATATTCATTTTCTCATGGTTGGTAGTGAGTAATATAGAATGTTGAAATTAGGAGTTGGAAGTTAAAAAAATCAGGACATCTCTCTTTCTTTATAAGGTCTGGAACTTTAAAAATAACACTATCTGTTTTTTAAGTACAAAATTGGAGTTATTGTTTAGATGAAAAAAATCCAGCTTTTTACCTTGGACATAGAGATTTTTTAAATCCCTTGGAGATCACTAGTGGACCTTGCAAGAGAAAGGAAATTATAATGATGAGCTGGTCATAAAATCTATTCTTAATTTGTCTTTTTTGATAAAAGTTATTTATTGAGATTAGTGCAAGTTTCACTGAGTCTCCACTGCCTTGATGTTGCTCTCTTCTTTAAAAAAAAGTCATAAGCTTAACCATGCACTAAAGGATTTAAAAACTGCGACTTCTCAGAACTGACAAAATACTTTTCTGCCCCACTGACTGACAAAAAGTGCAAATAATAATTCTGCATTACTTCCCCAGCACATCATATAGGATAACTAGTTAATAAATGCCAACAGCATAAAATTAATGATTAAACATGAAATAAATGCTAAGCACTATTGTTATTTATTTCTTGCCATCATAGTTATCTCATTTTAGTAGCCTAGACCTTCTTTTTCTACAGCTGCAAAAATGCATTTGATAATTATGAGAATTAATCAAGCCTCAAACTGGATTATGGTGGTGGCAGACATCCTTAATTACAGGCAATGGGAAGCGAAGGTCATTGCTGGTTTGAATCCAGCGTAGGTCAGTGTTGCAAAAAAGCCATTAATAGCTGAATGTGATTATGTGTTCTGAACAGAATAAATTGCTGCCTCGGCCCAATTTCTTAGTAAACATGTGTCCCACATCCAAGCTAATAATCGTAAAATGAACCAACTGGCCCCTTTGCTGGCAGCCTCCATAAGCAGAGGTCCTCAGCCCTGGCTTCACATTAGATTCACCTGAAGAGCTCTGAAAATGCAGATGCCTAGACAGCACCCAGGCTAATTAAAGCAGGATATCTAGGAGTAGAACTCAGGCACCAGTTTTTTTGTTTGTTTTTTATAACTCTCTAGGTGATTCTAAAATGTGCAACCACATTTGCACACCACTGCTCCGAGGAGAAAAAAAAAAATGAAACTCTTTCTCTACCTTAACACGTTTCTCCATGATAGCTTTTCAATGAACCACAACCTAAGGCAGAACTATTTATTCCAGTGATGTCCATGTAAGGTAAATTCTGTAGATTAAAAAAAAAAAAAAGGCTTTAGTTTATTTGAATACCTAGTTGATAGCTCTGAGGACTATTAAATTTTTTAAAAAATGATTTGTAATCTGAACCCCAGTCACCATTTGAATATTTGATATTATAGATCTTTACCAACAGACAGAAAATATTTGCACTTATTCTCTTAATAGGAGAAATACAAATGCTTGATTTTTCACCTGCCATCTTCAGTTTAGGTCAATGAGCAAGAGGTATAGCTCCCTCAAACCACCATTTTCAGATTGGTGAGTGACAAAAAAAGTGGGTGCTACAAGCAATCAAGATACAGGGTGTCTTGGAAAGGAAGCTAGATAAACTCATAAAGAGTGCTTGTATCTCAAGTGCTCTAGCAGCAGTCTTCAACCTTTTTGGCACCAGGGACCAGTGCTCCTGAGAGAATCTAATGCCTGATGATCTGAGGTGGAGCTGAGGCACTGATGTTAGTGCTGGAGAATGGCTGAAAATACAGATGAAGCTTTTCTTGCTTGCCTGCCTCTCACCTCTTGCTGCGCAGCCTGGGTCCTAACAGATCATGGGCTGGTACCCATTGCAGCCCAAGGGTTAGGGACCTGTGCTATAAATTTCCCAGAAACTTCTTCCAGTTCAGCAGTGTCTTCTCTCTCCATTTTATCCACAATGTTGTTATCTTTTATTCACAAGAGTCGAAGCACTAGCAGGGATAAGCCAAATATGATGGCATTCTCTCATTTCCCACCTCCTAGAACAGCTCTGTGTTTTGTCACCATGACTGCACCCAGTGACTGAAGTTCAAGGGACAACGAGTTGTCAAAACTAGAGAAGGAAATTCTGTACAAATAGCTTTAATTCTTTTCTATGATTTTCAGAATTCAGTGTGGGTATTATTATTCTTAAAGCAAACTATTGGACCACTACTAATATATTCTAACATGTACAATAACTTAAAAACCTTTAATGCAAGATGCACACAGTGGTATTTTTACATTATAATTCATAAGCTTAATAGTGCTTTGAATTATGTACATACATTAAACATTATAGCAGAATAATGGAGGGGAAAGGGAAGCATATATATTCTTTTAAAAAAAAAAACAGGAGTTAAATCAACATAAACATTCAGTTATTCATTCCAGCAGTGCATCATCATTAGATTTACTGATTTTATGATTATATCAAATTGCTTCTATAATACTTAATTTTTCATATTACATCTGATGTTGGTCTTTAAAAAAATTACCAATTACAGGTTACTTGAGTAGCTGATACAAGTAGATGACCGTATAGTATATTAGAATGTAATTGCTTTTCCAACAAGCCTTAATTTTAAAGTTAAGAAAAAAAAAGGTGCATCTCATATCAAATTCATGCTCCCCTGGATCTTATGTACCAGTGGATGCATATGATGATAAATAATATTATATGAAGTCAGAGATAAATAATATATCAAGAAAAATTCAGCAGGGCTTGAAGTTGCAGAATTGATGGGGGGTGCTTTTTAGATAAGTTGATCAGAAAAAGTTTCCCTGGCAAGGTGATGTTTGGCAGAGATTTTAATAAAGGAACAACGAGAGCCGTGTTGCTGTCTGATAGAAGAGTATGTTCAGCTTAATACATAATAAATAACATTTAACATTTCAAATGTATTTAGAAGAAGCTTTCTAATATCCAAGTTTATTAATCAGAGTTCTTTGTTGCAAGTGACAGAAAAAGAATTTGGTAAAAGCATACTGGATAGTTCACAGATGCTCAGAGGATTGGAAAACTTGGTGCAGATATATACAACCAGTAAAAAATGGTCAGATGAAACACACATAGCCACTGTTACCAAGAACTAGAACCCTAGCTGCTGGACTCCTGTTAGTATTGAGCAGGGAACTTGAGCTTGCAGCAACTCATTTAGCCACCAGAGAACATTTTCTGGTCTTTACTTCTTTGTATCTCCTTCTCCCTGGTAGAAATCCAGTACTACCATGTCTGATTAGTGGAACCTAGGTCATATATGTAGGCCCCCATTGTAAAGAACACAGGATGGTGAATTGTTAGCATTTTTAGCTTTTATAGTTGTGAAATTCCACAGACATGGGAACAACTTTATCTACTAGATGGTTATAAGGAATTACAAATTCTTCTACAGCAGGGGTCTCCAACAACTCAAATATTCTTAATAGTAATTGTTTTTTATTATATTGTCCTTAGCCTCAAAATAGTTAATATCATTTTTGTATTTATAAAGATGACTTGTTTATTTAAAATATTAAATATCCAGGGTAGCCACTATGTTTGCATGAACTTCAATACTTGGATGATATAAGGGGGTCTTGATGAGATAGAATCAGAATTTCACTACAGCTAAAATGACTTAGATTATATATAAAGATTGGTATGTTGAGTTTACTTTGAAATGGATTTTTAGGTTGTTGGATAAATGGGAAGATACATTGAAGTAGGTGCAGTTTGCATATGTAAATATGTTGGGTATATGTAACTAACTGATTTTACTACTCTGTTTATGCAATAACATTAACATCTAAATCTCAATTACTCCAATATGCATACCATTTTGTGGGATCTCAGTCTACTCCCAAATATTAAGTCTTTTGGTAATGTTAGATCTCTTCAGCATAGTGGCATCACATGGTTCTCGAATAAGGCCTCTCATGTGCTCATGCCAATTTCTGGCTATCCCACCACGGCCTTGGACATTGGAGACTAATAGGTACAAATATTTTCTTCTGTTTTCCTCCCTTAATTTTCAACTGGACCTCAAAGCAGCACTGAATAAGCTCATAAAATCTTTTATGAACATAACTGCAAGCTTCTACCCTAAACCCATTTTTTAAAAGAGGGTTTAAGCTAGTTAATCAGTTCAAATAAGGGAAAAATGCAATGTCTATTATTTCAGAATGTTTATCAACACTTTTTTTATAGGTCTTTGTCTTAGTAGTATCATCACCATAAACAACAATAAAACGCCCCCTTTTTTCTTCAATCAAAAAATTTAACCTTCTCTCTCACATCTGTAGACACAAATAGACACCTGCAGAAAGCAATCAGGTTTAAGTTTAGCTAAGATTCCAATACTCTCACCGTGATAAATAATAGAAAACGTACTTTATAATGACTAGCTGTACAAATTGTGTGTTTGGTTCATACGAAAGACAACTAAGTAATTGTATGAACTGATTACTTAGTTGTCTTTTACTCTAGCTAATGCATAATCTCAGGTATTCATATTACTCAAAGTCTTTGTTCCAGCAGTTGTATTCAAATTCAGACTGGGAAGTAATGGGCTCTTGATTTAGT
This sequence comes from Macroglossus sobrinus, assembly GCA_004027375.1. NCBI lineage: Eukaryota > Metazoa > Chordata > Mammalia > Chiroptera > Pteropodidae > Macroglossus > Macroglossus sobrinus. The sequence goes on from PVKZ01003080.1 coordinate 79,411, forward strand.
TAAATAAAATTGTTAAAATATGGCCTTAACAACAGGATGTACTAGTCTGGCTCAGTTCGGATCAGAAACAGATTAATAAAGCAGAAAAATCAGCTGTTTCCTAACTGAGCAGCTTTGCTTAGCAGTTTTTGAGCAATTAGTAGCTTGGGGGAAAAATAGAATGACAATTTAGTAATCACATGTAGTTGAACACCTTTATTTATGTGTGCAGATTCTTCAGAGATAAAATTACATTTAAAAGCACTTTTCAATTTCCTTCATAATAACTTATTACGGGAAAGAAAAGGGATGAGTATTTGTACCGCCATTTTATAGATAAGGGAGCCGAGTTTCTGAGAGTGTGACAAAATAAGAAGTGACTAAACCTCTAGACTGCCAGTCTCTGGCCTAAAACTCTTCTTACAGTCTATATTATAATCTAATTTAAAATATGGACTCTCTACTTAACTAACTATTCCTCTCATTTATATGTTAGTATTTTGATAACATATATATACTTTCCATCTTGATTTCCTATTACTTAAGGTTTTTGAAAACTTTTCTTATTTAAATCTCTTAGCTAAATCTTGAGTTCAGGATTTTGTTTAGCATGAAGGCATTTTGGGGTTTACAAGAACATAGTTTCATATATAATGGAATTTAGTGTAATAGTTCTATCTTAGGCTCTAAGAGTATATTATTTTCAGCATTTCTGTAAGATTGTTGTAAATCTCTGCTTTAATATTTCTCCTAGAGAGTATCCTATGCCAGGTTAATTGACAATTTACTGTTTGCTTTGAACTAGAAGCAAATATTGTCCTTTATGCACTGTGCAAGGTCATCAGAATATATTCTAAGCTCCCTTTTGTAAAACTAAAGTGGACATGGTATCTCTGTTTCTTCAGCTAATGGATATGATTTTGTCTTTCCCAAATAATTACACATATTATACAGGTTTAACAGGTTGTAAAGACACAAAATCTTGCCTTTGAGATTTGGCAGGTTTGTATTACTAACTTTTCTCTTCAAATCTAATACTGCAAAAAAGATAAAAAAATGAAAGAACATTTTTTACTTCAGTGTAACTTACATGTCTCAGAGGAGTTCATGGTGTTTTCAATTTTTACAATGATATTATTCTGATATAATTGGGGAAATATTTTAATATTCTGTTTATTATTATCAAGAAATATTTTTAAATTTAATTTTATTATTAGTTTCAAGTATACAGTACAATGATTAGACATGTATGTAGTTTATAAAATAATCCCCCTAATTGCTCCTTCTCTCCTCTGGTTTTCTACCTAGCCATTACATTCATGCTAACTGCATTTCCTAAGATGTGGTCTCCATTCCTGTGACCATTTATCAACTACTAATTTGTACTTCCTTACCCCTTCACCCCTTTCTCCCAGTCTCCAACTCCCTCCCCTCTGGTCATCACCAGATTGTCCTCTACATTTGTGATTCACAAATATTGACTGAGATTTTATTACACTATGGAAGCAGGAGACAAAGATGTTTAAGGTTGCATAAACCTCAGTGCCACTTATATGCTAGGTTGGGTAGAGAAGGCTTATTCACTATAAGAAATAAAAATGTGAAATACATGCTAAGTATACTGAGTGATGCTCATGTTATAGAGATCCCTCCACTTATAAACTTTCAAAGTTAGAAATGTTATTTATATGAACCATGCTAGTGGCCAGAGCAAAAGCATGCCAACCTGGCATGCCAGCAACAGATGGTGTTGATGGCCTCTTAGAGAAGACATTCTGGCATACAAGTAGTTGGTATTTCTAGAAGCCTTTCAGATCCTAATGATCGTAAATTTCTGTAAATGCCAAAATAACTCATCAAAGTATACCAAAGACTGAAGTAGTTGGAGAATATGGGACTTAAGATATACTTCATTGGAATAGTTATGTGTATTAATAGACAGCAGGAAAAGGGAATAAAGTGAACAAGAAAATAGAGATAGATATGTAAATGGCCACTTGGTGAATACCAAGTAGACTCAATAGGTTTAAGTGTAGTGTTTCTTTAGATGTTTAATGCATTATAAATTTAATGACCAAGTAGATAGAGGGCAGACTGAAAGTTTGAAAGTAGAGAGAGATGCATGCAAAAAACTGTGTTAAACGTATGAGATCTGTTCCTGAGAGCAGGTAGAAATCAAGAAAACCAGTTTCAGGTGAGAAAAAAGGGAAATACATTTATTAAACATCTACTGTATGCTGGTTTTGTGGTATGTGCTTAGCATATAGTTCTTCATTTGATTTCAGAAACTACTGTCAGATATAAGACAGATGTCATAAACTCATGGACAGGGGTCATATTAAAGGGAAAGGAAAGAAAGGATCAGTTTTAAATTGACAGGACTTGAAGTCTGATGTTATGAGATAAAGGGGGATGGGTCAAAAATCTCAAAGTTTTTGACACTGAGTTTTAAGGCACAAATAATCAAGTATTGGGAGAAGGAAGGAAAACAGAAATGATGAAGACAAAGAGCTTGAATAGAAGAAAAATAATTGAGCTATGCAGAGTAATAGAAACCCAAGATGACAAAGTTTTAATACTAAAGAGAACACTTTTACCTAAGAGCTCTGTTTATAATTTAGGTTCTTCAGATTCCAGTACTGTCATCTATCCAATTACTAATCTGGCTTCTGGGATTTGAAATAAACCTATGTTTCTTTTACCTATAAAGTTAACTTCTTCGGTAGAAAAAATGGTAGGTCGACTATTCTATTTTTATAGATTCTGATTTTCCTTTATAACTAACAGAAAAAAATCATTAAATCATTATTATAAAACAACAAAACATTAATAGTCCCACCTAAGCCTTCATTAACATTATCTGCTAATGTTCTTTTCCAAGAATCTCTTTCTAATTCTTTTTTTTCTTTTTGCCTATCTCTCTCAGTTCCTGGGGAGTAGAGCCAATGAAAAACCAAGGAGGCAGACTGAGAAAATAAAAAGAAGACCTTATTATTTAGATAACATGATATAATGGTATTTTGGTTACTCCCCAACTGTGTCATTTAGTATTCTGAAATCACAAACTACAATTGATGCACACAAATGGGAGACGAGAGAGCAAAATCACAAACTCTGAAAAATCTGAGGGTAATGTCATCAGTGAATCTTTACTGCAAATTTAACTGTTCTAGTGAAAATAATTTATTTTTTCAGTAGTAAGGAAGGGGCTTTTCATGTTGAAGCCTCAATCAAAGATAGAAAAGAGTATTGGTTAATTGATTATATAACCTTATTATTTAAGTTGGTAAAAAAAAAACATCTTGATTTTTGTTTCTAGATCAATATAAGTCAAAACAGGTATATTTTTGTCTTTAATCAAATAAATATTAGCTAAAAATGGTGGGATGTTTAGTTAAAAGAAGGGATAACTATTTCTGTGCAGTTTTAGCATCAGACTTATTATTTTAAGGTAAATAATTAAATGGCTACTTCATAACATTTGTGATATAATTTATTATAGAAAGGAGACCCTTCAAAAAGTGAGATGATGGAAAAATTAAAGCTATGTTCATATCATCAACGGAGCATTACATTACGTAGTGAAAAATACATATTTTATTAGTCTTTGTCTTTAATTGTGCACATAGCAAATGAATACCCAAATTTAGGATATGCAGTTTGAAAATGTATATTTACTATTGTAATTGAATACGTATTTAAAGTTTTTCTGCACTTTTGTCTCTGATTGCAAAGCAAAGCTACATACCTGCTGTGAACACTGACCTGAAGTTTAATTCCATGAGAGCTAGAAAAATGAATTTGTGATAGGTGAACCAAAACTTCACATATTTGTAACATAGGACAATATATATTAAAATAATCATTTTTTGATGTTTTATAAGTAAAATATTTACTTTATGTTTAATTTCTAACTAATACTAAAAAGAGATATATTTATATTTGTTCAAAGAACACCCGGGATGAAAGAGGGTAGGATATTATTTTTTCTAATATATGTGAATCAAACTGGTTTTGAAAAAAACAATATCTAGCACTCAATAAATATTTATTCAATAATTGACTGTAAAATGCTTAATCATTCTGTATTCTTTCTAGTGATTAACTTAGTATTCTTCTAATGTATTTCTTTTACAATGAATGTAGAGCAGACTATGAAACCTGAAATAAGGAGATATGGTAAGAAAAAAGCAATGGTATTTTTTGGGGGGAGTAAAGTTATAGTACATAATTCTATCTCAGCCTACGCATTGAGGTTTGGGAAAGACCATTTATAAAAGAGTGGGCAACAGAAAAACTACAAGCTTGGGAGCTGCAGAGCTTATGAGAGCAATAACATTCGTAGTTGAATTTATGCATTAGAGCATTGGTTTCTAGACTTAGCTGTTGTTCATCTGTAATACAGATGAAAGCTTTTCTTTTCTGGTTGACTTAGGTCTAAGGCAACTTGGAGCTATGCTCTCTTGGCACCCAACTCTCTCTATGACAGCCATACAGGGGCTCTAAATACAATGTTTGAAAGTAACTGCACTAGAAATAAGTTAAATGGGCTACATAGAAACATAAATATTTGTTGACTGACTAACTGAATGAATATATGAATACTTGAATAGACACATTTACTTGATGAGATAATGACAATAAAGGTGATGATGATGTGATAAAACACTTACTGAATGCTTTCTATGCACTAGACATTGTTCTAAGTGCTCTTATTTATTTAACACTCACAACCAATAAGAAATATACTATTATCATCTCCATTTTACAGATGAAACTGAATCACAGAGAGATTAAGCTACTTGTCCAAGATCACAGAGCTAATAAGTGGTCATATTCATGAATAAATCTTATTGATTAATATTAATATACTCAATAGATAATTGGTTAATGTAATAAATTGAACTAAAAAAGTACTTATCTCCTTTACATCTGTATATATCTGCATCTATATCTTTACCATGTGCCTAATAATGTGTAAAGCATGTAGAGACATCAAGCGAGGAATAAAACAGTTCTTTCTTGGAAGCACATATAGTTTTACTACAAAGATGCACTTACACCTAGTGCAACCCAATTGAACATTTATTTGATTTGTTTAATGTTGAAAATAAAGGCAGTGAGAAGTCAGAGATTACCTGATGAAATCACTACAGTCTGGAATAGTTAGAAGGCTTTTTTTATTATTATTATTTTAGAAAATGAGACATAAAATCAAAAAATATAAGACAGGTGATACTGATAAAAGAATTTTCTAGGTTGATAGGAGAATGAGGAAAGACATGTATTATAAATACCATATACGCAGGTGTCAAAGTAGAGCAAGACCTGAAATTAGATTTTGGGCTGGGCAACAGAAAAGATGAATTGAAATAATAATACAGTTTTTGGAAGGTTTCTTAGTCTGCTTGAGCTGCTGTAACAAAAGACCAGAGACTGGGTGGCTTAAACAACAAACATTTATTTCTCATAGTTCTGGAGACTGGAAAATCCATGATCAAGGCACCACCAGCTTCGGTGTCTCGTGAGAGCCTGATTCCTGGCATGTGGATGTCTGATGGTATCCTCACATGGCAGAGAGCAGAGAGAGAAGCTTTCTCCTATTCTTACAAGGGCACTAACCCTATCATGAGGCCTCCACCCTCATGACCTCATTATCTTTCATCTCCAAATACTACCATATTGGGGATTAGGGTGTCAACATATGAATTTTGAGGAGACACAGACATGAAGTGCATAACTGAGAGCCTCGAACAGAGTATAGAATCTGAGTTCTATTTTGAAATTGATTGTAAACATTTTGAGAAAACAAACATAACAATAAGTGGGAATAGTGTGATAACAGGAGTGCTGTAGCAGGATTAATGTGGTATTAGACATAAAACAAACAGTATAGGGATCGTGTAGACTCTGAACTAAAGAAATGTGTTAAGAAGGTATTGCAATAACTCAAGAATGGGTTAATAAACTCTCAGATTGGAGTCATAGCAATGGGAGTAAAAATCAGGAAAGAGAGAATCAGGAATATTTTTAATAACTGAATTCAGTCACTTGCATTTGGCCACAGATTAGAAAGCTCATAGTGATTTTCTGCTAAAAATTTTCTAAGGTTCAAAAACAACTTTGTAATGCGATAGTCAAATATAGTGGCTGCCAACTCCAGATTGTTCAGTGTGTTTCAGCTGTAAATCACTGTATAAATACCTTTCAACAGGAAACTCTGGTGTCAAACACAAATTGTATCAAACTGAAGAGATATGGTACTCTCAAAAAATAAATATAAACAACTTAATAGTAAGAGAATTTGGCACAAATATATTGACTGGAAGTCAAACAATCTACCTGTATGAATCATCTACTATGCCCACATCTAATTATGCTGCCACAAATTAACTCTCACTTTAAAAACCAGCCATAACATGTTTGCATGTGTCAGAGATATAGTCCTCTTTAATTTTATGAATTTAATACATGAAGTTATTTTATGTTAGTGGCAAATTGCTGTAATCAGAAAATATACTTCCATAAATTTTCACTAGAAAAAATGATTACTGGTAATTTTGAGATGTTATAACTATTTCATTTTACCTGGTATAAATATAATAGGACAGCATAAGGTGGCAAAATTTTCCAGAAGAAATATCTTGCTATCTTGAAAATTTAAAAAATGCTATAAATGTGTAAGTGTCAAAGTCTATGCTACACTTTTTTTTTACTGTAATATTTAATTAATGCCTTTACTGCCATCAATAGCAACACATTTTTCAATTCTTTGGATTGGAATCCAAAGCAATATAAATAGTTTGTACTGAAAATTAAAGGGATAAATTAATGGGAAAAGAGGGTAGTGATGTGCACTAAATCTATGGACCTGTGAATGTGCTCAGCATTATATAATTTCTATCACCATGCACAGCTTCCCTTCGTGAATAGCCTTGGAGGATCCCCATTGCTGGCTCATGGGCTGATGAGGAGTAAAAACAGGGAGAGTGAGAACTTCTCTATGATGTATTCTACATAAGGGCTGAAAAGGCAAGAGATGTAAAAAGCTAGTTTTTGTGCCCCGGTGTGAACTTTCATCTGAATTCTGGCATTCTGGAGCATTGTAATATAACTGTCTCTCTTCTCCCATTCACCTCCTTGCTTCATCATCCCCACACTTTTCAGGGCTGGAGGATGAGGCCAAGGATATTTTTTCATTCTCAGGTTCTCACTGAGCTCTGTAGGAAGACAGCTGAGAGGGAGAAAAAGAGTGAAGCCAACTTAAAGCTGGATTGGGAAGGACATCATGCCTGGCTTTGGTGTCTTTTTACCTTTCATTTATTTTCTATGATTTCCCTGTTTGTTTTCTTTACAGTATTTGTGGACTGAATTATATCCCCACCAAATTTTTATGATGAAGTCTTAACCCTTAGTATCTATTTGGAGATAGGGTCTTTAAAGTGGCAAATAAGTTAAAAATGAGGCCATCAGGGTGGGCCCTAATACCATATCACTGGTGTCATAAGAAAAAGAAATTTCTATACACACATACACAAAAACACCAGAGGTGTATGTATACAGAGGGATGACTGTATTAAAAGAAGCAGGAGGTGACCATCTATAAGCCAAGGAGAGAGCCCTGAGAGGAAACCAACCCAGTTGTCACCTTGATCTTGGACTTCCGCCTCCAGAACTATGAGAAAATTCTGTTGTTTAAGCCAGTGGTCCCTAACCTTTTTGGTACCAGGAATGGGTGCTCCTATGAGAATCTAATGCCTGATAATCTGAAGTGGCGCTGAAGTGGTGATGCTAAGGAGTGGCTGCAAATACAGATGAAGCTTTGCTTGCTTTCCTGCTGTTCACCTTGTGCTGGGTGGCCTGGTTCCTAAGAGGCCACAGACTGGTACCAGTCTGAGGCCCCAGAGGTTGGGGATCCCTGGTTTAAGCCACCCAGGATGTGATATTTTGTTATGGTGGCCCTAGCAAACTAATATACCAATGTTCTCATGAAACTTAAGGTCCCCTTATGATTGCCTCATTTCTGCCATAATTATCCTCCCACCTACTCATGAGACTTTTTCTGCTGGATATAGAGTTATTTAATTAAACTAATTTTAGTAAAATAATAAAATCATAGAATTTGACCAAATTGGCCAATAACATTTATCTTGTTTTCAGAGCTGGGATGAGAATCTGAATATTATGAATCAGTTCTAATTTTTTTTCACCATATACTCTTCCTCTTGTGACAAACCATTAGAGAGCTGTGAATATAAACCAGGTTTTTCTGGCTTTTCATATTACCTTTACCAAATTGTACTTTAGTATTTGCCATCAGACTGCATGAAACAGCTCATTGGAACTCAGTGTTGTATTTGTTGTATTAGAATCATATAAGGTGGTCATTCTTAGCATCCACAGTGTTTCCTTAAGGAGGCCCATCAAGTGATGAAGTGTCTGATGAATTGCATTTTTGTGTCCCTGGCCTTCTTTATGGCTTCCTTTTCTTTTCCTAAACATTTTCTTTTCTTAAACTTATATGTGATTTGTGTGTGTGTGTGTGTGTGTGTGTGTGTGTGTGTGTGTGTGTACATTTAAAGTAACATATAGTTTATTCATTTAGAACTATTGCTATTTTTGACTCACATTTTAAGAAGTTTAGTTCAAACTGCTTACATGCATCCTTGCTGTCAGTATGTTTGAAATTAACAGGCAGTTTTCCAGAGAATGTCCACAGAGTGTGCATATGAATTATGACTGTAAATTCAGATTTTACCGCAGCACCATATTATTCTCAACCCATAGATCTAGCAACATTCAGTGAAGAACACCATATCTTACCAGGATCAACATAATAGAGTCTCTTAATTTACAACCACATGAAAACTGCACACAGGTTGGTGTGGGTAGCAGAGCTGAAATATCCTATAATAGTGTCTGAGACCAACATAAGAAAAGTTCACTAAGTATAAGCACCCTGAGTTTATATACCTCAGTGTTACTGGTTGCTCTTACTGCAGGTCTATATGCTGCTGTTCTTACACTCTCCTCATGCTTGAAAGTTGGATCTCTGCTCAGAGGCTCTGAAATGCTCTTTGGAAAGCAGTTGTACCAGATCTAATCTACAGTCATGGCCAAACAACCCTTTAGAAAAGCAAAATCATCTAGCCCCATAAGTCAAATAACGGACCACTGGAGATACCCACCTATTTGGCCTGATACTTCTATTCCAAAAAATATTTGTTGATGTAACGAGTATGTTAATAGTAAAGTTTAGTTTAGATTGGTTGAGTACTTTTAAATTGAATTTATTTTTAATGTGTTGTATAATTATATAGTAAATATTAAGTAATTTGGAAAAGACTACCTCTGATCAATTTCCATATTATTATGTCAAAGCAGTAGAGTTTAATGGAATTCACTTTAGATCTTAAGTGCTGGAGATATGACCATGCCATATTCAATTGCTGTCTATATTTTTTGAGATATGCACTTAATAATTTCATGTACGTCGTTAGAAAACTCACCCTATGCTACAAATAAGAATACATGTCAGAGAATGTTGGTGCTCTTATATGCTCTGTTGGTGTATTTTCATAATGTTCAAAAGTAATCACTTGTTATATTGCTTTTTTTTCCTTAGTTTTATTTTTTTTCAAAGTTATACATGCAGAAAGTTGAAAGAGACAAATAGTTCTTATGAGATTTGTTATGAAAACCAGCAATCTACTTTTCCTTATTCTCACTTTTGGACTATTTTGAGGTATATTTTTGTCTCTAAATAACACTTTATTGCCTCTCTTTAGTTTGTCAAGTTTAGGTATGACCTTCCAACTATGAAACACGAAGCTTTAGCCCACTCCCACTGCACTGCACACCTGCCATTTCCCAGCCCACATCCTCTTGATAGAATTAAATGCAATTGACAGTTGAGCCTTATAGCGAACCTTGATAATTTTGCTTTCCTTGCAAAACTTTATGTTTTCCCTGGAGATCATAATTGTCTGAGTATCCTATCAAGATGTTGAAGTATATCACATGTTTTATCAGTTTCATCTTCCTGAAGAAATCCCTTCCTAAGGAGCTTTCTGCTCCTTAGTATAGTATATTTTAATTTATTGTCCTGAGTTTTTTCAATCTGGTTTATTTTTTCTTCTTTTCTGTGGCATAGCTATTATTATAGAACTTTCCTCACCATCTCCTGGAAAAAAATTTTTTTTTTTGCCTCTTTAGTGAGTGTCTTCCTCTTTCTTGGTTTACATGTTCATGTGATGAAGCTCATTCTCTTACAGATTTCTGAGAAGAGAGGTAAACTCCCAAAATCCAAAGTCCAAACAGTCTTTACCTTCACACTTAATTTTGAATCTGGCTGGGTATATACCTCCTTCCTTCAGTATTTTAAAGTTATTAATATATCTATCTATATCTATATCTATCTATATCTATATCTATATCTATATCTATATCTATATCTATATCTATATCTATATCTATATCTATATCTATATCTATATCTATATCTATATCTATATCTATATCTATATCTATATCTATATCTATATCATCTATCTATATCTATATCTATCTATATCTATATCTATATCTATATCTATATCTATATCTATATCTATATCTATATCTATATCTATATCTATATCTATATCATCTATATCTATATCTATATCTATATCTATATCTATCTATATCTATATCTATATCTATATCTATATCTATATCTATATCTATATCTATATATCTATATCTATATCTATATCTATATCTAATCTATATATCTATCTATATCTATATCTATATGTATATCTATATCTATCTATATCTATATCTATATGTTTTGGTTTTGTGCCATATTATGAAAATTTGAATTGCTATTAATTCAATTTTTTGAAACACACCTACTTCATGGTTGTTGAAGCACACCCTAAGATCTCCTTTTATGCATCCCCAGTGGCAACTTTCCTCCTTCATTACCCAACATAGAGATGACTTTCCTAAAATATGTGTCTATGTGCCTAGTGGCAACTCATCGTTTTTAGTCAGGCAAATTGCCTTTCTTCCTGGAAGAAATCCAGGGAGCATAGTTGAATTATATGCTTGATTTAACTGTACCAAAAATGTTTTACTTTGAGATATTAGCTGTTCTGAAACAGTAGAAACTTGGTTGTATTAGGAAATGACATAAATTTAATTGATTTTTAAAAAGCCTCTTCTAAATGTGTTCTCAATAATAACCAGAGAAATCTGGTCATTCTCTTTGTATTCCATGCTCAGAAGTTTTAAATAAATGACACATGTCATCTGTGCAGTGAGGTGTGTATTGTGCTGAGCTGTCTCAGATTTGGTCAAGTGTTAGAAAACTTCCTAGACATGTTCTATATTCAAGGGAAAAACATATTTTTGAGAAGTTAACCTTAAACCATGGCTAACCCTTTGGTGGTTTAATTTGATATCAGACAACGTATTACAAAGATATTTTTAAGCAGGAAGCACCACACCAGTCTTATTTTCTTACATTTATTATTTTCTATGCTGAACTTTGAAATATGTTCTATTTTATCCATTCTACTTTAAAAAGATGCATTTCAAAAAGGGAATGAAAAAGCATTTCATAAGTTTAGGTTCAATCAATTCTTACTTTTAAAATGCGGTAGTGATCCAGACTCCTGTTGGACATGGATGAGTTAGAAGAAGCAGAAAACAAGCACCTGTTCTTTCAGCACTACCTTCATCTGAAATGAAAATTTTTGAATGAAAAGAAGTTATCAGGCAAATTTTCATCGGCAATAAATCAATATATATGCAATATATATCCAAACAATAAATCAAGATATATGCACAAATTTAAGGTTTTGTTAAATTTATCTAGGCAGCAGTCATTTGGATAAACAATACTACCAGTGGGTGTTCTAAAGGGATGAAATAACATCAATATTCTATACATGGAAATTGAGAAGTTTCCTACTGCATATGCTGATTAAATATTGGTAATGCAAAAACTATTTCACCTATATGGAATCTAGTATCTGTGTTTAAATGGAACATGTATTTCAAAGCATAGATTCTTCATCAGAAAATACTTGTTATGTAATTTATATTATTATAATAATGGTACTGGAAACAATAAATGGGCAAGCAGTTACCTTGGCAAAACTTATAGATTAATGAAGAGGATGTAAAAATAATCTTATTTAGGTCCAAACTCCTTATGATGCTAAATAAATCTGCTGCATTATAATTAATTAAAGATACTTTTAAAAGTCAGTTTTATTGAGGTGTAATTTACACAATTAAAATTTATTTAGGTGTATAATTCAATGATTTTAGCAAATGTGTACACTTATTTAGACATCACAGTCATCAGAATAATTCCACTGTCCCAAAGAGTTTCTTTATAATCATTTTCAGTGAACCTCCTTCCTCTGGCATCACTCACTGTTTTTTTTGTACCTACAGTCTACTTCTTTAAGAATTTTATATGCATGGGACTATAGAGTATAAAGGCTTTTGCGTCTGGCTTCTCTCACAGATCATACCACCTTTGTGATTTATCTATGCTCTTGTATGTATCAGTAGTTTATTACTGAATAGTATTCCTTTATATGAATAAACATTTATATATTCACAAGTTATTGGATCTTTAAGTTATTTCTAGTTTTTTGGCAATTATGAGTGAACCTATTATAAAGTAGTCTTTGTATGAACATAAGTTTTCATTTCTCTTGGGTAAATTTCTAGAAGTGGAATTTCTGAGTCGTATAATAAATGCATGCTTAGTGTAACCAAACAACTGCCAAACTGCTTTACAAATGACTTAAAAATGTCTATTTCCCCCCTAATAATAATATATGAGAGTTCTGGTTGTTCCACATCCTCACCAAAACTTAGTATTTGTCAGTTTTTTAATGGACTCATTCTAGTAAGTCTAGTGATATTTTTGTTTTAATTTCTATTTCTCAGTTACTAATAATGTTAAGCATCCTTCATGTACTTACTAGCCATCTAAATCTTTTTTTAGTGAAGTGTCTGTTCAAATATTTCACCCATTATTTTTTGACTGTTAGTCTATCTTCTAATTATTGAGTATAAGAGTTCTTTATATATTCCAGATACAAGCCCTTTAGAAAATTCATGTTTTTATTTTCTCCTGCTTTATGACTTGTCCTTTTATATTCTTATCAGCACCTATGAGGAATAAAATATTTTAATTTTGATAAAGTTCAGTTTATCAGTTTTTTAAGAGTTTGAACTATTGGTTTTCTATTTAAAAAATCTTTGTCTAATGCAAGGTCACTACGAACTTTTTTTCTTAGAAGTTTTTTAGTGTTGATTTTATTTTTAAGTCATGACCAATTTGGAGTTAGTTTTTGAATATGGTATGAGGTAAAGTTTGAACTTCATATTTTTTTGGCATATGAATATTTCAGTTCAGTCAGGGAAAGGATAGTCTTTTAAACAAATGAGCTAGTTCATATATGTTCAGGAAGATCAAGATGATACGTTCTTGAGTAAGGCACATCCACCTGTGAAAGAACAAATACTGCAGCATTTTAAAACAGTATGTCAGAACACTACACTGGATCATACTCATGGATATAAGTCTGGATGTATATCTCTCTGATATACATAAATTACATTTTCTTTAATGTGTCTATCTACTTGCTCTTTGGTTAGAATGTGGCTTAAATGTATGATCTTGAAGATATAACATAAACCATCTATATCCAAATTTTTTCATATACTTGAAACTAATGATAAAAGAAAAATTAAAAAAAATAATGTGAAGATTAAAATAGTACCTGCCTCACTGAGTTTTTAAAAGGGTTAAACAAATAATGGACATAAAGCAGTCAAATGTTAGACATTATGAGTCCCTGTTCCTTCCCAATGAATGTCCTAGGCAGTCAGCTCACTTAAACAGGAACAAGTCTTCATAGGGTAGTTCATATTATGTTCTTGCCTCATCTGTTCCTTCTGAGCAATAAGAATGTTAGCACAAATTTCTAGTTACTTTCCTGTAATTAACAATTCTGAAAGAGGGTCTTTTATCTCAGTAGTTTACAAAGACATAAAAAATGATTAAATGAGAATGACTGAACTCACATCATGAAATTAATTATATACAGATTACTAAGCAGTTCACTTAAGCATAAACACAGTTAAAAATGATATCCAGGTAAATTTATACCTGTCATATTTGTCACTGATTTTTTTTTCCAGAGGTTTTGAAAAAAAAAACCCGCTCTGCCAGCATTGCTAAGGATATTGTCCTTCTTATATTTATCCTGTCTGTTTTACATATTCTTGTTGCTGTTATTCATTATTCTATTTCTATAATCCATGCTGGGCCAATACCTGCTGATTTAATCTGCTTCACGTCAGCCTTGTCACTCCCTTGATTTAAGACTGATATACTGATTACAAGGATTTCTAAGACCCTTTCTGTATTTTATGGGTCTAACAAGTCTCTTCTCATTTGTTGCTATAGGTATTTAAGCAACTTCTCCATTTTTGCAAATGCATTGGCCATAGACATCTATTACAAAATGGCTCCGTTCCATGTTACTCTGCAGAGAGGGGATTTATAGAACCTCCTGGCCGGGACCAACCATATAATTTGGAGGGCAAAGTGTAAAGTGAAATGGGTGGTTCTTTGTTAAAAAATTATTAAAACTTTCAAGATAATTAAAGCAAAGCATTAAACCAAGAGGAGCTTTCTTAATATGGGCCCTGTGTACCTCCAAAAGTTGCACGCCATAAAGATGGCCTTGATGCTGGGTTTTGGTGGGAAGTAAAGAACACCTACATGGCATCTTACCTATTGCTTAGAGAACTCAATTCAATCATTATTTTTTCTGCTGCATTATTTTATCTTCTGCCATCTTCTGAACCCCAGTGGTAGCACTGCAATTGAATATCTACTTACTGTCTTAATGATTTTTTTGCTTTAATCATTTTATACACATTTGTATGTATTCTGATTATAAGAGGAGACAAGGTAAGCCCTGTGATGCTGATGATAAATATGTATTGAACATCAAACTGTGTATAGTTTTTTGCTTTGAAGTGTACAGAGAAAGGTAAAGAGACATAGTTCCAATGCTGCTATTGTTACTGTTGTATATACCGGACTATCTGCTACTGCACCTGAATTACTAAATTCTGTATGTACTATTCCCCAATTTCTTCATCAACAGTGCGAATAAAATAGATTTAGGATATTTGGAACACATAATGAAATGATTAGAAAATATTTGTTTCCCTTGGTTTCATATCTGGACCAGGAGAAACACATAGTATCCCTACCCTTGGATATCATGCTCAGCATTTGAATCAATATAGGATTTTTCGTGCCTGTACAAGCTGACATTTTTTTTTCCTGTCAAACATAAAGCAATAAATATTAACCTTGATCATACTTCAGGTTTAGAATCTATAAAAATACATATCCACTGACTTAGAATTTTTTGGCAGAGGGCCAAGTTGTAAATATGTGCATGTGTGTATTGTATATGGTACAAAGAACCTGAGCCTGTGATCTTCCTATCTTCCTCCCTCCTTTTCTCCTTCCCTGCTTTCTCCTTCATCCTTCCTTTTAAAATTTAAAAATTTTAATTTAATTGTTTATTAATTCAGAAAATCTGGATAAGGAAACAGAGAGACGAGACCAGAAGTATGCTAATCTCTTTAACTCTGCCTGTTGTCTGACTCATGCCTGCATCTCAGTTACTTAGTCCATCCTGGTCATTTTGCCTATTGTCTTTGATCTTACATGTGGACTAACCCAACCATGTGGCTTTTATGTTTTGTGACAACTATTAGAGGATCCTGACAATATCCTGGGACTACATTGAGACACACTCATTGCCTTCCTAAGTTTAATTAATGACTTTCTCTTTGAAAGTTACATGTTTTTCATTTATCAGTTATTTTATTTTTCTTTTCAGGGCCTGCTCCTTGACTGTTTTTTCTCAGTCTGATTCTGTAAGAGAAAAATAATATGAGACATTCAGTTTAGGTGAATTGTTCTAGGTCACATTAGCTTATAAATTACAGGGCCTGGATTAGAACCCCAATGTTCTGATTCTGAGATCATATTTTTTCTACTCTGTTTCAACAAAATTCAGAGACATTAGTCATACTTTATTTTGTCTTTGGAACTACTATCAATTCTTATTCCATTTGTTGTCCATCAACAGGCAGAAGAAATCTGTGAGAAAGAGGAAGGTTTTGGTTATCATGATAACCAGTCTCCAAAGATGCCCCCTGCAATTCCTCCACTCCAGTCCTCACAGGAGGAGACAGAGTTACAGATGTGCCTCAACTTAGAATGGTATTATGTCCTGATAAACCCACTGCAAATTGAAAATATCATAAGTTGAAAATATCTAAGTTGAAAATGCATTGAATACACCTAACCTACCAAAGATCTTTGCTTAGTCTAACCTACAGTAATGTGCTCAGAACACTGACATTAGTTTACAGTTAGGCAGTTATATTGTGTTTCATCTCAGGAAAAATTGTCTTTCTTTTCTCATCAGAATCAAGAGACATAGATCGGTGATTTGCCGATATAATAGGTTGCAAAAACACAAACCACAATATTAAAAAAATGTTGTCAACACAGTACACTGTAGAATATTAGTTATTTACCCGTATCACATGGCTGACTGAGAGCCAAGGCTTGCTGGCACTGCCCATTATCATAATAGAGTATTGTACTGCATATTTCTAGCCTGGGAAAAGATAAAAAATTAAAATACTGTTTCTACTGATGACATCATGTTTTCACACCTTCAGAAATTTGAAAAATCATAAGTCGAACTGTTGTAAGTCAGAAACTGTCTGTATGTCCTCTCTCTTTGAATTTGGTCTGCTCTTATGACTATTTTGATCAATAGAATGTTCTGAGTCCAGCCCTAAAAGATCTAATAGCTTCCATTTCTTTTCTCTTGAAACACTCACTCCTGTGATATTTTTTCTAAAATCCCAGCTTTTATGTTATCAGCAACCTGAAAGCTGAGGTGTTTTGGTTTGTACTGCAAGAAAAGTTCCCAGTGGATGGCTAGTACCAACTGCCAGCCCAAGAGTGAGCTTTCATGCACGACCTAGTGTTGGGAGCACCCAGACAACCCAGTCACTGTCCCATGGAACAGAAAAACCATAGCTGATTCCAGTCAATCTACAGAAACATCAGAGATACTAACGTGGCTGTTATTATAAATCATTACATTTTGAGGTGGTTTATTACACATGGATAGCTGAAAATGTTACCTCTTATAATAAGACTTATATCATCTTTCAATATTTTGAATAATGAAAGCAAAATGTGAAAAGTAATGAATCCCCTGTGACTTACTGAATAGACGAGCTTATAATATTAAAGTAAAATTGATCTCTGCTACAATAGAGTATTTCTGAAAATTATTTTTAATGACCAGAGCCTAGTTTTCTTGAGTAGAGCCAAATAAAAGTGACAGTGCATTTAAAAAAAGCCTCATTAATTTGGGGAGAGTGCATGCTCTAGAAGCAAAGGAACTTGGATCAGCTTGCTAAATACCCTTTTGTGACATCTAAAAAAAGTGTTCATTTTTTGACACATGAGACTTGATTTTGAGCTAAAGTTTCTAAAGAAATGAGCCCTTTATGGACCAAGACACAGAAGAGGAGCAGAGTGCTAGGGACTAGAAGCCATCAGGAGGTATTTCCTGCCAGAGGACTTTGCAGCTAACTTTTGAGGACAGGGAACTTGAACAGCAGTACTATTTCAGAAATATGTTTTCTTTAATTATGGTGGGACATGTTTTCTGAGCCAGAAATTGGGACATCTGTTTGACAAACATGTATAAAATTGTGGAGATAATTGGACAGAATTATAAGGGAAAAAATCCTAAAAGCGCAGCTACATAGGAGGCAATGTAGGCAGTAATAAAAAACAGTTAAATAAAATTTATATAGTTCTGATCATATGCCAGGTAATATCCTAAGTACAAGGAAGTAATTTATTTAATAGTTACAAAAATTCAATGATATAGGGTCTATGTTAATTTCTATTTTACAAATGAGAAAATTGAGACACAACTTTCTAGGTGGCAGAACTAGCCGCAAAGTCAGTCTTATTCTAGAATCTATACTCTTTCACACTATTGCCTCTAAGTACAGTGTTGAAGGTTAAGTATAAAATGGGAAAAGCTATATTTCTTAAGAAATGAGAAGGAGTAATGTCTGATATAAGCTGATCACATGTAAAAGAATTTTGGAGCTTTACTAAACAGCAAATAAGATACCACCTGCCTATTTGATTCTCATCTTCTGTGAAGACACTGATGGCCAACTTGGAGCTGCTGTCTAGCAAGTGGCCCTCATGACAAGCTCCCTGGTTACTTAGGTATGCTAAGCAAGGAGAATGTTGAGACAGCATTGCTACCACTCTAAAGAACTGGCTAATAGTAGGGCCACATTTATGGCCCCATCAGCTCAAGATCCCATGAGGAATATGAATTGTTCTTTGTGAAAATCCAATGCTTTGTTCCTTCTGTTGCATACACTTATCATGTGTCAAAAATGAGGAAGAAGTGAGGCAGCAATTTGGGTGTCTGGTAACGAGTTTCAGTGTACCCTGATTGTCCAGGACAATATGAAGGTTTTTTCAACTACATTGATGCAAATGATAGTAGGTTACCAGCATGCATCAGGACCCAGAAAAGAACAACAGGATGCTATAAATATCACCTGTTTCAGTAACTGGTTTGATATTTTAGACAGAAATTAATTTTTAATCTATTTTTTGAGTATTTGGTAATATATGTCATTCTATGACTTTAAGGTTACTATGCCATTAACCAGCATTAATATAATCAGAATTAGAGACCATACTGTGCTGAATCCCAAGAACCCGGACACAAGGAAAATAATGTAACATCAAAGTTAAATATAAGATCAACATAGAGGATTGCGTGGGCAAATCTAAATTCACCTGAAGGAAACTGGCCTGTTCCCAGGATAACCAACCTTACATTAATAATAAAAAAAAATGTATTACAATATCTCTAGAAGAGTTTTCTTTTTTTTTTTAATCAAAAAGGAGTTAATCATCCTGGAAGCACAGAAAAAATAAAGAGTTGTTGAGGTGAAGCTGGACAGAGTCATATAAGAGAAAAGACAATACAAGAGAAAAGAATTCTCAGTGATTAGAGCAGGGTACCTCTGTGTCAACCAGACTAACTTTGATTTGGACATAGATGCAAGGCATAGAGGGAGTGAATTTATTGTGTTTCTGATCCTCATTGGCAACATTAGCCCTAATGTGAACTCTACTTGGGACTTTAATAGACTGGGGACATTATGTAATTATAATTCTTCTTAGTCTTACTTTATTATTGGTAAACAAAAAACTAGTTATGATTCAACTTTCCATGGACATCTGTATAGGAAAGGTTGTAAACTGAGGATACAAAAGGCCAAATTCAGACAAATTTTTTTTCTACTGTAATTAAAACAGATGTTTATAAATAGTTGTGAACATATAAAAATTGAGAAAATAGTTTGGAACTGATCTTACTTCCTTTCCAAATATAGAAAGTTTTTATAAGATTATGTTCAAATTTCTAGGCAGTAGCTGTGGACTAGAGATAAATAGCAGCTGTTCCTTTAAAATAGGATATTTATATTCTATTTTACCAGATTCTGCACCATTCCTGTGATATTACACCTAGCTGTTCTCTAACTTAACTGTGAGCCCCTATAGATTTTTGAATTTTGTCTTCTAAGCCTAAAGAGAAATTCTCTGATTACATAAGAATAAATTCTTGATATCTGTGATAATTCCTCATGGCAAAAAATAAAGTTATGTACTTCAAGCTTTCTGTGAAGCTTGATTATTATGATAATTCTGACCTGAATCATATGGTCTACACAATTTTCTATTTCCCATTATTAAATTATAAATTATCATTTTTATGTCTATTTCAATATTAGACATCTTTGATTTAGAGAGATTCTGCTTTAAAGAACTGATTATCCCTGGGCATAGAAAGAGCAAGTTTAGCTTGTCTAGGTAGAACATCAGATCTCGGGATATGGAGATTAAAGCACTCCAGGATGAAGGCCACTCTGTCTTCTAGATGACACAACTACCACTTTTCCTGATTTCTATATAGGAAAAGAACACTGAATGGAGAGTTACTAGAAATCTGGTTTTGTCTAGTTCCATCTTTAAGTTGGCTGTGTGGCCATGGACAAACACCCTAATATACCTTGGTTTCAACTTCTTCTTAATTGAAATGAAAGAACTGAACTGAAATATCTTGAATTTTCATCCTACTCTGGCATTATATAACCCAAATATACATACTCTAACATTCTTGAGTTCATATACTCATTATTCTATAGCGTGGATATGATTTAAATCCTGTATGTGTGAAAAATTTCATAAAACATAAATTACTGTGTTACAGCCATATTAGCATCTATATTTATATCCAAACACAGAAGGTTAGATTTTGGACATTTTTCAGCAACAGTTGGATATCTGATGAATTTTATAAACTGTTTTTAATCATTCAGTATCACAGAATTCAAACAAAAACAACAAAATAAGCAAATAAAAATGAACAAAAATAGCAGGCAGCTGGGGACACAGGCATATTATGCAAAATAGGCCTGGATATATTATGCTTTACATATTTATAACTGTGTAGCTCCAGCAATATTAGCAGTTAATGGAGTGTCAATGGAAGAAAAGCTGTCTCAAAGAGTGATTTTTATTGGACAAAAGGAAAAAGAGCCAGGAAACCTAGTTTTCTTTTTGCCAAATTAAGTTAGCTGGAAGAATAAGTCATCCTTTTACTTTGGACAAGCCACATATGTTCCTATTTATCCCAGAGCAAACCCAGCAATACCAGGATAGAGTCATCTTTATTTATGTCCAAGATGAATCTAATAAACAGCAGCAATGTTTTCTATGTAATTACTTTAAAGGTTATGGATGAAGGTGATGCATTAGTCCAGCAAATTGCTATAAACTAAAACAAACAAGCAAAAAAAAAAAAAAAACCAAAAGGTTTACTATCTATACAAAATATATAATAATTTTCAGGAGAATGACAGAAGATCCCAGGGAAATTAAATATCTTCTAACGCAAATGAGATATATGGATTTGGGGGATGATGTGATAGTGGTTAGCAGCACAAGAAAGAATGAAGCAAGGGGGAAAAAAAGCATTTATTAAATTTAAATATAAATGTCGTGTGGTAACTAGATTTATAGGTACTTATTTTCTACTCAACAGAAATGAAAGGAATGGAATATAGAATACAGAAGTATAAAATTATGGTTTCTTCCTTTGCAATACAGTCGAGGAAAACAATGAATATACTGCTACTTTAAGTCTCTTTAAAAAATAAATAAATTAATTTTTTGGTTAATGAAATCCAATTAAGTTTCAGCTGTACATTTTAATAGGAAGACATACACCATGTGTTCACCTCTTATAGTTATATATTTTTTTGTCACCACATATTTGACACCTTTTACCTCATCAACCTTCCCCCTCCCCACACTCTAGTAACTACTAGTCTATTGTCTATGTCCATGAATCTCTATTTGTTTGTCCTGTTCATTTGTTGCTTTTAGGTTTATATCCCACGTATAAGTGATATCATGTGATTTTCAAATTTTTCTGTCTGGCTTATTTTGCTTAGCATGATTATCTTGAGGTTCATTCATGTTGGTGCAAATGGAAATATTTCATCTCTTCTTATGGCTGAGTAATATTCCATTGCATATATGTACCACAGCTTCTTTAGTCAATCAGCTATTGTAGGACACTTCGGTTGCTTCTATGTCCTGGCCACTGTGACTAATGCTGCTATGAACATCTGTGTGCAAATATCTTTTTGGATATGGGTTTTCAAGTCTTTAGGGTAAATACCCAGTAGAAGGATTGCTGGATCATATGGTAGATCAATTCTTAGTTTTTTGAGAAACCTCCATACTGTTTTTCATATTGGCTGTACTAATTTGCAGTCCCACCAGTAGTGTATGAGGGTTCCTTTTTCTCCACATCCTCTCTAACATTTGTTATTACTTGTCTTGATTATAGCCATTCTAACAAGTGTGACATGGTATCTCATTGTGGTTTTAATTTGTGTTTTTCTAATAGCTAGCAATGTTGAGCATCTTTTCAAATATTCATTGGCCATTTGTATGTCCTCTAGGAAAAAGTGTCTGTTCAGGTCCTCTACCCATTTTTTGATCGGATTGTTTATTTTGTTGTTGTTGTTGTTGTTATTGAGTCGTATGAGTTCTTTGTATATTTTCAATATTAGACCCTTATTGGAGGTGATGTTTGCAAACACTTTTCTCATTCGAATGACTGACTCTTTACCTTGTTGAAGATTTCTTTTGCTGAGCAGAAGATTTTTTAGTTCGATGTAGTCCCATTCATTTAGTTTTGCTTTTACTTTCCTTGCCTTTGAGGTCAAATTCATAAAATTCTCTTTAAGTCCAAGGTCCTTGAGTTTAGTTCCTGTGTTTTCTTCTATGCATTTTATTGTTTCTGGTCTATATTCAGGTTCTGAATTCATTTTGAGTTAATTTTAGTATGTGGTGATAGACAACAGTTGAGTTTCATTCTTTTGCAAGTGGCTTTCCCATTTTCCCAGCACCATTTATTGAAGAGGCTTTCCTCTCTCCACTGCATGTTTTTAGCTTTTTTTATCAAAAATTATTTGCCCAAATAAATATGGGTTTATTACTGGACTCTCATTTCTGTTCCACTGGTCCGTGTGTCTGTTCTGCTGCCAATACCATGCCGTTTTGATTACTATCACTTTGTATAATGTGAAGTCGGGCAGAGCAATGCCTCCAGCCTCGTTCTTTTTTTCTCAGGATGACGTTAGCAATTTGGGGTCTTTTGTGTATTTATACAAATCTGATGATTTTTTTTGTTTTATATTTTTAAAAAATGCTGATGGGATTTTGATGGGGATTGCATTAAATCTGTATAATGCTTTAGGTAATGAGGTCATCAACTATGTTGGTTCTTCCAATTCAAGAACACGGATATCTTATCATTTTTTTGTATCTTCTTCAATTTCTTTTAATAGGGTCTTATAGTTTTCATTATATAGATCTTTCACATGTTTCTTTACATCTATTTCTAGATATTTTATTTTTTTGTTGCAATTGCAAAAGGAATTATTTTTTCCACTTCTTTTTCTGACACTTCATTATTAGAGTATAGGAATGCTATGGATTTTTGAACATTGATTTTGTATCCAGAAACTTTACTGTATTTATTTGCTTAAATCATAAATAAAATAATAATGCAAATGTAATTAGAGAATGATGAGAAGAATGTAAGAGTGCTATCCCTGTGTGACACAGGATTGGTAATAAAAATCTTTTCTGAAAAAGTAGTGAGTGGGGCTAGGTTTAGTCCATGGTCTAAGAGGCAAAGTTCTGGGGCATAGCTCATAATGCAACGGGCAGAAAATTCACTAAGATATACCAACAGAAAAATTATGGAAGAATTCAGAGGCCTAGTTGTTAAGAAGATCCAAAGATTAGTCACTAGGGGAAAATAGTGAGATAATTGAAAACAAAAAATTTTAGTGTGATCTGATATTGAATTTGCATTACACCTTTGTGGCTTAAAACTCTTTAAATAGGGTATGTGTCTGTCTGTGTGTATCTTGCTAAATTAGTTATTTATTAGTATCCATTATCTATGGCTACATAACAAATGACCTCCCCTAACTTTGAAGCTTAAAAGAACAATATAATCTCATAGTTTCTGTGGATCAAAAATTTGAGAGTGCCTTAAATGGGTAGTTCTTGCACAGGGTCTCTCATGAAGTTGAGTCAAGATGTCAGCCATAGGTGCAGTCATCTGAAGACTTCACTGTGGCTGGAAGATTTGGTTCAATCATTCACTGGGCTATTGGCAGGAGGTCTTAGTTCTTTGCTATGTGGGCCTCTATCTATGCTTGAATATCAACTAGCAACTGGCTTCCTTGAGTGATATGAGAGAGAGCAAGAGGAAGTCACAATGCCCATTGTTTCTAATGAGGCAGTTTATGTGATAACACTTTTGTCGCGTTCTACAGCTCACACTAGAGGAAAATTAGGCTCCATTCTTTGAAGAGAGGCATATCAGAGAATTTGTGGGTGTATTTTAAATCCACCACAGTGTGATAAAGATATATGCCAACACCTGATGGTGACTGGGAGTTATTGGCTAAGGCTTGTTGGGAGAGATGCATATCAATTAGGACCCGAGCAGAAAATAGGTGATTTCAGGAAGGTTTAAGAAAGAAACCATTTACAAAGATGCATTCAGGGTATGTGAAAGCCACAGGGATAGTACATAACCATGAGATTAATAACAATCATTACCATCCTAAGAGGATAAGAAATAGAGCGATTCCTGGAATGTAGAGGAAAGGAGGTCACTAGAGAGGACTAGTTTTGGTTAAAGGATACAGCCAGATCAAGATTACCTTACAGAAATGGATGGGTAAGTACCACAACCTCACTTTGCTCTTCCCCCTACCCCCATTCTATCTCTGCCAGGGCTCTCCTTTGGCCAAATTTTACTGATAGCTGGAGGTCGAGAGTGCCTGTTAATGTAGTCCTTAGGCCATCCAGGGAAAAGTCAGGGTGGAAGAGTGTAGAGAATAAATCTAGAAGGGCAATATATTTTTCATTAGATGAGAATTTAACTTAAGTATGAGTTAAAAGAAGGGCTATTAAGAGTTTGATAGTATGTTAAGTGAAAATAATAAGCAAATGTATGTGGGATTAGAAAAATAACTAAAAGTCAACTAAAACAAAAGTAACATTGTATGGAGTGGTGGAAATATGCTATGGATGGCACCATGTTATGAAGGGTTCTGGGAGAGGCAGGAGTTTACATTCCTAGTAGAAGCAGTACTTGACAATTTTTAAGCATAGATGTGCCAAGACATTAGGTATAAGAAAGGAGGGAAAATCTAAGAAACATATCTGTTTAAATACCAAGAATAAATGAAATGATGTCAATAAAAATCTAGTGTTGAATAACCTTTCAGGTAAAATAAATAATAAGTATTAATGGTCAAATGAATAAATATGTGAATTTGTTGGCATGAGGTATCCATGTTTACATACTCATACTGTCTACAATTTGCCAGAACTGCAAGCAAGCCTACAATTATAAACATTTTAATTTAGAAAAATTGCATTATATTGAAATATAAGCCTAAAAATGAAAATAGTGTTAAAACAGAAACAGTCATGCCAAATAGAGTGAGCAATCTTTTCTTTGGAGACTATTCTTTGATGTCAGCATGGCTGATGTTTGGCTTGGGTACATGATTATTTGAGCATTCAACTATGGTTTGGATACTTAGTAAGAAAGTCCTGTGAGATTCATGTAGTCATGAATTTCTGATTTGATTTGAAACACACAGAAAAAGTAATATTTCGTATCTTGAGAGATTTCAATGAAGACAAGCATATATAATAGGAAGAAACATTGACTTTTCTGCCATGGTTTAGAAAAAAAATTAGTATGATAGAGTTTACAATGAAGACTGCTTGAATCACAACTGTTCACTTAGCATGTCTGACCTGATATCAATATAGTAACTCAGAGGAGAAAAGCAGCAATAAATACTTAGTGATTGCTAATATGAAGTAGGATATGCAAGAGATATGTGTCTGATTATACTCAGTGACACTTTAATATAACATTTTATAGTAAAGCCTATTTTACATGGTACCAAGTTAACCATAAATTTCCTAACTGCACGTCCACACATTTAGAATGTGGACATAATTGATGTTAACACAAATGACCTGGAGTGCTTGCTGAATTTACGGAGTGAAAAAGGAGGATATTACATTCTGAATGTGTGTATTCTGTGTTGTAGTTTCTTTCTTGATAGTTTGAAAATTGCCAGTATAGTTAGGAGTGTTGTAATAATTATTAGGACAAGGATAAGAAGTAAAATATGGTTCTTATTCAAAGCTTACCTTACAAGCATGAATGACTATTGCTATTTTTAGGACTTCACATTTATATAGAACTTTCCAGAAACTAAATGTGACAGAGAAATAAAAACTTAAAACTGAAAAATATTATTTAATATAATGTTACTTACATTCATTCACTAAAATTTTTGAGTATTTAAGAATTACAAGTCATTCTAGTTTTGAAAATATAAATATGTCCTTAACACTGATAACTACAAGCTATCAGGTCTTGCTTTTAATAAACATAAGTGATTAATTACTGTTGTAATAAGTGCTACAATGACCTGTTTAGATGCTAAGAAAAAACAGCAATGACAGATTAGCAATAGCCTAATATGGTAGGTCAGAGGATGTTATCTCTTAGTATTAGCTTCACAACAAACACTTTCTCCTTTAATAGAAAACCAAACTTAAAATAAGGAAGATAGCACTAGGTACAGAACAAGTAAACAACCAATAATCAAGATCTCTTTCACAATTAACCTTCTTTTTTTCAAATTAAAGTATTAAAATTCACCTTGTGGACCTTCATGTGACTATGGGAACTGATGAAAAATTATTAAGAAGGTTTTTTGTTGTGAGGGAAATTTAGCTTCAGTGTTTTCACAATGGTCCCTTAGAAATAATGACTCTCCTCCCCCCGCCCCGCCCCGACACACACACACATGATCTTTTTATTAAGAGTCTCAGGTGGAAAAGAAAATGAACTGAAGTAGTCTTATTCTATGATTATTAAAGACAAACAAAATTCAATAGAATCTATATCTTTACTTTAATGATTGCTTTCGCCTCTATCCTGTGCTGCTGTTTGTCATATTGAAAAAGGAAGAAAAATAGGCAAATGATGAACTGGATGTATGGCAAGTTAGCTACCCCCAAGTTAGCTGGGTCAAGCCCAAGAAGGGAAGTGTAAGAAATTCAGGGGATAAGCAAGATGCACACCATCATTGCCAAAAGTAAAAGAGGCCAAAATAAAAGGCCCGGGACTCATTAGCTGAGTACTAGAACATCATCTTGCTCACACACTCAATTATCAAAATTGTGACTGGATTATTTGAAAGCTTGGAAAAATAGTAATGCCATGTTGTATGTATATATATATATATATATATATATATATATATATATATATATATATATATATATGTGTGTGTGTGTGTGTGTGTGTGTGTGTGTGTGTGTGTGTGTAATGCATACACATGGTTTTAAATAATGTATTCAAATTGGAAATTATATGTATATATAAAAATCACAGAGGAAACATTAAAATAGCTTAAAAAAGGGAAATGCTATTGTATAAGGAACTACTTTTTATCAGCATCTGGGTAATAAAATAGCACAGGTCTAAAAGAGGTGACCCAAGATACTACCTGACTGGTCTGAGCTCTGAACCTCAACCCTCCCATAGGCCTCATCTCATTTTGGGCTTAGAGTTTCTTGCAAATCATGATAATTGGTAATCAGCTCACACAGCTGTGAACCACAGCTCACAGATACAGAGGGAACAAATTTGAAGTTGAGCATCTCTGCTGGAGAGAGAAAGGAAAGTGACTTGTTTATGTATCATCTCATCATTCTTCCCAACAGGTACTAGTCTTGGGTTTGTGTTCCATTAAAGGTGCAGTGACATGGTTTTAAAGCAAGTAGAAGATTGGTCTTTTATTAGAATTAGAAAATTTGGATTCAATTCTAAGTTGATTATAAAATGTCAGTGCTTCAAGAAAACTAGGCATAATTAAATTAATTTAAATTTCCCCTTTATTAGTTAAAAATCCTTTGATCTATTGATGTTAAACAATTTGCCAAGTTAGTTAATGATAGCATCTGGACTAAAATCACCAGTAGTCTGTATCACTACTTCTATAATGTTATTATCCATACACTCTCGGGAAAAATATCCCTGGCCTTGAGACTCATGCCAATCAACTGTAGCAATCCTCTGTGTTTTCACTCTTTATTAAGTACAAGGTTTTCCTACATTCATTGAGATATGATTTATCTTTTTTTTTTTTTGCCATACTTAGTCTTGTTCTCATTCAGGTTATTTCAATAACCACGTAGATTGTTGACCAATTTGATAAATTCAAATATTCTTTCTACCTTTTACTCTATCTTTACTTTCTTTCAGCAACCAATTCCTATGATCCTCTCCTGAACCATTTGTTCCCCAGAACTACATCATGTTTGAAATCACAAAATCTAATATCCTAATCTCTAATGATAACTCCTGTTTTCTCAGATTGCATATCGTTATTTTACTCATATCCATTATAGAGTAAGCTTTTGAAACAGAAAGACCCAAAATCCAAGGGCTCTTCCTCATGTAATAATTCAGACATGGTTGGTCAAGAGTTGCAGCTGGCTTTAATCTAGAAGATCATCAAGGTATTCAAATTCATCCTAGCTTGTAGTTCAGCTACCTTTTAGATTTGTTTATGTATTTAAAGCTGGTTTACTATTATATATACTTTTCAGCACTTGGAAATAAGAAAGAGAATGAAGAACTAGCAGGTTTTTTTGCTAAAGGTTTTGACTAAAAAGTCACACATATTTCTTACACCCTTATCTTATTGGGTAAAGCTTGGTCACATTGTCATACCTAGTGACTTAGTTCATTTGGGCTGCTCTAACAAAATACCGTAGTCTGGGTGGCTTGTAAACAACAAAAAAAAATATTTCTCACAGTTCTGGAAGCTGGGAAGTCCAAGATCAAGGTGCAGTAGATTTGGTGTCTGGTGAGAACCCACTTCCTGGTTCATAGTCAGTTGTCTTTTTGATGTATTCTCATATGGTGAAAAGGGTCAGGTAGCTCTCTAGAATCTCTCTTTTAAGGGTACTGACAGCATTCATGAAGTCCACACTCTCGTGACTTAAGCACTTCCCAAAGTCTCCAACTCCAAATGCCATTACATTGGAGATTAGGTTTCAACATACAAATTTCAAGGGGGCATAAACATTCAGTGTATGGCATTTAGCTTATAAAAACATGGGGAAAGTATATCCCTAGCTGAGCAATCTTGTGTGCAGCCCCAAACTGGGATGTTCAGTTTCAGAAAGGAAGAAAGATGGAATGGATTTTGGGATACAATTAGCTGCTTCTGCAACAACTTTCACTGAACTTTCATTCATTGACTTCATTGGACTCTTTAGTCCCTTGATCCAGTATTTACATCAAGTTTATTAGTCCTTTCTGGATTCACTTTTTTTTTCTCCCAAATAAGAATTCCATGAAATGGAAGCTTAAATTATTTTTTATCAATCCTTCCAAAAACTTACTTCAGTTACCTTCTGCATTATCTTCTAATTTTTCATTGTGTGCTCCTACTTTAGAGTAGATTAGTGATTCTGTAGAAAAAATTATACAAATCTCTCCATAGGTGTTGATAGACTTTGGTGGTTTCTAATCCATATGAACTATTAAATTTAAATTTCAGTTAAATATGCTAAACTGTAAGCTTCTCCAGAGCAAGACTTATTTATCTTTTTTATGTTCATTGTCTAGTTGTCTGGCTCTGAATTAATTTAAAAATATTGTTGTTGAACAAAAATATGAACATGAATGTCTTTCCAGTTTTGAAAATTGATTAGCACTTTAAAATAACCTTTCACATTTTATGTTTTAGAGGTAGCACTTTCTTTCTTTCTTTCTTTCTTTCTTTCTTTCTTTCTTTCTTTCTTTCTTTCTTTCTTTCTTTCTTTCTTCCTTTCTTTCTTTCTTTCTTTCTTTCTTTCTTTCTTTCTTCCTTTCTTCCTTCCTTTCTTCCTTCCTTCCTTCCTTCCTTCCTTCCTTCCTTCCTTCCTTCCTTCCTTCCTTCCTTCCTTCCTTCCTTTCTTTCTTTCTTTCTTTCTTTCTTTCTTTCTTTCTTTCTTTCTTTCTTTCTTTCTTTCTTTCTTTTTTTCTTTCTTTCTTTCTTTCTTTCTTTCTTTCTTTCTTTCTTTCTTTCTTTCTTTCTTTCTTTTTAGACTAGCATCATCATTATATTGTTGCTTTTGCTTCATCTGTTACATTAGTCAACCATAAATGTCTGTGGGTTTCACCCCTAAATCTCTTCATCATACTCTTCACATTATAGGCATCTATCATATCTCCAAACCCTATGCACAAAAACTTAATTTGTATGCCATTCATTAGTCTTATTCACTTCAAATTTAGCCTCCATGTTGCAGTAAAGAAATAATCTACATATTTATTTTCTCTCTTTACCAAGACCTCCTTAGTGATAATGAAGACAAAGAATAAAAGATTTTGACAAAATTCATAAGGTGAAAAACATTTGTATCATTTATAAAATCACTTAACAGGATCTAAGGGGCCATAATTTAAAGTAGGTGCAGTAATTAGTACAGCCACTATGAAAAACAGTATGAAGGTTTTTGAAAAACTAATAATTGATCTACTGTGTGATCCAGCAATTTTCCTACTGGGTATCTATCCCAAACACTTGAAAACATATATCCGAAAAGATATTTTCAAAACATGTTCATAGCAGCATTATTCACGGTGGCCAGGACATGGAAGCAACTGAAGTATCCTACAATAGATGATTGAATAAAGAAGATATGGTACATATATACAATGGGATATTACTTAGTTATAAGAAGACATGAAATACTGCCATTTGCAACAACATGGATAGATCTTGATATAATCATACCAAGAGAAATGAGCCAGACAAAATTGAAAATCACATGATATCACTTATATGTGGGATATAAATCTAAAAGCAACAAACATGACAAACAGAGACTCATGGACATGGATGGTGTACTAGTGGTTATAAGAAGGAAGGGGGAGGGGAGAAGTAGATGGAGTAAAAGGGGTCAAATATGTGGTGACAGAAAAAAATATAACTATAGGTGGTAAACACACAATGTGATACACATATGAATTACTGTTGAATCGTACACTTGAAACTTATTGGATTTTGTTAACCAATGTCACCATAATAAACAAACAAATTAATTAATTAATTAAAAAAATAAAGTAGCTACAGCAGAGGAGACTAATTATAAGAGATCTGTTCACCCTTTAAAATTTTAGATTTGAAAGCATGAGTTACAGTGGATGGTGAAGAAGAAGAGAGAGGAAGAAATCAGAAAAGCACATTTAAATAGTGTGCAGGAAATACTAAAAACACTGATGTTTAGGTAATTTTTATTTTTTTTATCTTGGAATCTCAGTGAGTGTGGCACGGGACTCTGGGTCAAAGCAGAACTAATTTAGGGTCTGTAAGCAAAATTATTAGATCATCAGCTTTGTCTGGGTCAGTTTGTGCTGCTGTAACAAAATTCCATAGACTGGGTGACTGAAACAGAATTCATTTGTTCTCACAATTACAGAGGCCTAGAAGTCTAAGATCAAGGTGCTGGCAGATTTGGTTCATAGTGAGAGCCCTTGGCCTGGCTTGCCGACTGCTGCATTTTCTGAGTCTTCACATGGTGGAGAGAGTGAGAGTGCTCTTGTCTCTTTTTCTCTTCTTATAAGGACACTTATTCTATGATATGGGCTCATCTTCACGATTTCATCTAAATTTAATTACCTCCCAAAGGTACTCCTTTCAAATACCATTACATCGGGGATTAGGACTTCAGCATGTCTATAATAAGCTCCCTTTCCTCTTATCACAATCACAGAATATCAATACCTTGGCATATATACCATAAATAGAAGTTTGGAGAATTATCATAAAAACCCTGAGAAAAGGTTTCTAAAATTTGGAGAACTCAATAAAGAGGTTAATTTCAAGACTAATCACTCAGAAATGATACCTTTCAGTGAAAAGTCCCCACCCTGCAGTCAGAACTAACAAACTGCTTTTCACTGTCTTACTCATATATCGACAGACAAACAAAAGTTGCTAACATTTGTATAAATCTAGCACATTTAAGTCAAGGATTAAAAAGAGACAACAGAAAAAAATTAAAGTGACATGGATAATGCAGGGAACAAAGAAAATGTTTAAAAATCCTAAGAGAATTATAAAAATATATAACACATAAAATAAGAATAAAATTCTAGCAAGAGGAAAAATCAGAATAAATAATCCAAAAATGTAAAAATCATAATAAAGTTTATTTAAATAGCCAGGGAAGGGTTGGAAGACAAATTTAAATAAATCGCTCAGAAAATACAACCAAAGTAAGAAAAATATTCAAAATAAACAAAAAATAATAAATAACTTAGAAGATGAACATGACAGTTCTATCATCCAACTAATAGGAGAAATCAGAGAAAGTTGAGAGGAGGAAATTTTCAAAGCAATAACAGAAGCATCCTGGAAATGTGAACCTTCATAGTGAAAATGTCTCCCAAGTGCCAAGCATGATAAATAAGAACAGGCCCATACAAAGGCACAGTATCTTATGTCAGCGAGAATGTAAGCAAGCTGCCATACAAAAGAATGGAAATTGAAAAAAAGACATCAAATATTTCAAAACACTTTTCACTTTTAGGAAGCAGTGGACATTGTTTTGAAAATCCTAATAGAAAATGATTTTTAAGCTATAATATTTTATTACATTGTAATATTCTAAAATATCAAGTAGACCTCAGGATAAAATTAAGATAATCAGTAATTGTGAAGACTCAGAAATTTATCTCCTATAGAACCCTTTATAAGGAAATATGGAGAATACGCTCAGAATAAACAAGGGAATACACTAAGGAAGAGAAAGAACTGGGATTTTGAAAAAAATGGATTGATACAAACATCAAGACCAGAGAAAAAAATGTTCAGATGAAGTGAGGGAACAGGTGTGAGGTATCCAGAAGGAAGCTATCCAGAAATAAACAAACTTGATAAAGTAGGTATAAGGATTGAGCATCTAAAAAGATTTAAGGATATTAGAAAAATTAAGCAGATTAAAAAGAGCCATAATCATTAATTTCCCCCCAAAATAGCAACAATTTACAAGAAATAATACAAACATAAATATATGCGCTACTGATTCTACCTTGGACAGTGCTGATGTGATGACATTGATGTGATGACTTATTTGAAGTGATAATGAGCATGAACTCTGTAGTTGGATTACTTTAACTGGCTCTAGTTTACTACTAAGAGTTGTAACTTTAAACTTAAAGTTGAATAACTTTAAGTAAGCTACTTCATTTCTTTGTGTCTCAGTTACCTTGTCTGTAAAAGAATACATCTCATGGAACCATATGAAAATTAAATGTGTTCATAAATATAATAAAAGAGTGCCAGACAGTAGTCATTCAGTGTTTCAGTTTAATATACTAATTATTGTTATATTAAACTAAAAGCAATATTGCAATTATTTTGGGATGATGATGAGAGATAAATGAGGTAGCTAAAGAAAGAGTGAGTATGTATTATGTAGTTTTTCTTCCAAACCAGACACTTTGATAGTAAAAAGGAATGCTATTAATTATGCTATACTGGAATTAAATGAGATTATTCTAGGCAAAATAGGACACATAATTACACTAGCTAAAGGCTTTTTATCCAAATAGAAAGGACATAATGTCTAAAATGGATAAATCAAAAAGCTGGCACTTGTATTTGAGAATTCTCTCTCACTGGCATGAAATCACAACATGATTTTCCCTTGGCTATATATTCAAGTTAAAGCCATTCAATGTCATATCTAATGACCTGTGTAGCTTCCTGACTTGTCATTTCTCTTAATTAACAGTAACTTAAAATCGTGTTCTCTAAATACAGTGGGGTTTATATATTCTCTTATCTTTGCCTAGAATACCATTCTCTATCTTATCTACTGTATGTTTGTTAAGGTAACAAAGTATCACAAACATGGTTTAAATATCAGATATTTACTGTCTCACAAATCTGGAGACTAGAAGTATGAAATCAAGAGGCTGACAGAGTTGGTTCTTTCTGAATAATCCAATTAAAAAGTGTACAGAGGATCTGAATAGATATTTTTACAAAGAAGACATACAAATGTTCAATAGGCACATAAAAACATGCTCAACATCACTAATCATCAAGCAAACAAGTCAAAATCACAATGAGGGAGGAGCAATGAAAATAGCATTAATGATAGAGGCTCTGTTTATCTTTCTGGCAACCAAATCAAAGTTGTGATGGAAACAAGGAACAGCAGCAAGGAAAAATTGCCTGGGATCTTGATGAACAAGCCATATAAACTAGGGAGAAATCCAAGAAAGCACCCTACAACGGCAGAAGGTAGGACCGGGTGAGGACGCAGAATGACCCTGTCTTGAGCAGCTGAGTGAGATGGAGGCTGCTGCAGCAGCAGCAGCAGCAGCAGCAGATAACTCTTAAAGGGTGTCATCTGTGAACAGATTTTCACAGTGATGGACCTGCTCACTCTGAGCACCAGTACTGATTTGGCTGCATGTAGGGGGTACCAGGGAATTACAAGGAGACATTCTCGCAGTGAGGACCAAGGCGAGACTCACTCTGTACAGAAATGCCGGCAGTATTTATTATTCACTGTTGAGACCTCCCTTCTCTTAGTGTGCGGCCATTGTTGTGAGGTCATCAGACTAGATAACAGAGGTCACTCTGCCCAGAAGATTCTCGGAAACCCTGCCACCTGTAACTTGCAGCCTCACCCAAGCCACATCCAGGAATATCCTCAGCGAGTCAGGTGCTCCTGAGGCAGCTGGAGGCAGCTGGCCTCAGTTTCTGGTGTGGCCTTTTGAGGCAACTATAAGCACAACATCTGTGAATTGCTTGCTGAATTTTAACAGGTGGCCTCAGAGGGGTAGAGGCTTTGGCTAAATTTGGCCTGTCTCAGAACTGTGCCACTGGACATCTACTTCACAAATCCATACTAATGAGACCGGAGACATAGGAACTTTGCTTAGCACATAGAAACAGACCCGGAAAGGCAGCCAAAATGGGCAGACAAAGAAACAGAAACCATGTGAGAGAACAGAACAGAGATCCAGATATAATGGAGTCAAGTAATCTAACAGATGCAAAGTTAAAAACACTGGTTATAAAGATGCTCAATGAACTTGTGGGAAGTGTAGGTAAATTCAGTGAGAACTTGAACAAAGATATAAAAAATATAAAAATGGAAATGGAAATTATAAAAAGGAACCAGTCTGAAATGGAGAACACATTATTTGAGATGAGAAGTATATTAAATTGAATAAACAAAAGAAATAAACAGAATGTATAAAGAAAAGGATTAAATGCCCTATCTAGAGGATGGGAAAGCCAGGACACTCAATCAGAATGACAAGAGATAAGATGCCAAGACTATAAAAATAGTTTAAGGAGCATATGGGATACTATTAAGGGTCCAAATATCCACCTGATTGGCATAACCGAAGGAAAACAAGATGTTGAACAGCTATTTGAAGAAATAATGATGAAAAACTTTCCTAACTTGGTGAAGGAAATAGACATAAAACCCCAGGAAGCTCAGAGAATTCCAAAAATCAAGGTCCAAAGAGGCCCACACCAAGACACATCATAATTAAATATTTCCAAAGGTTAAATACAAAGAATGAATATAAAAGCAGCATGGGAAAATAGATAATTACTTATAAGGGAATACCCATAAGACTGGTAGCAGATTTCTCAAAAGATACTATGTAGGACAAAAGGGCTTGGCAAAAAATATTTCATAGGATAAATACCCAGGATCTACAACCAAGAATACTTTATTCAGCAAAGCTATTATTTAGAGTTAAAGGACAGATAAAGAGTTTCCCAGACAAAAATAAACTGAATGAATTTATCACCATCAAGCGCATATTACAGGAAATGCTAGAGGGACTTTTTTAAGAAGAAAAAACATGTATCAAAAACAAATAAAAAATGGTAACAACTACATTTCTATCAATAAGTACTTCAAATGGAAAAGAATTAAGTGCTCCAACTAAAAGAGTGGATGAATGGAAAGGAAAATAGGACTCCTACATGTTGCCTATAAGAGATTCACTTCAGATTAAAAGACATACTAAAAAGAAGGGGATGGAAAAACATATTGCTTTGATGGACCTAGAATGTATTTAAGTCAGAGAAAGATAAACACTATGTCATTTCACCTATATGCAGAATCTAAGGAATAAAAAGCATAAAGTAATCAAAAACAGACTCATAAATATAGAGGACAATTTGGTGATGGACAGAGAGGAGGAGAGTTGGGAAGGCTGGGAGAATGGGGTGAAGGGTTAAAGAAGTACAAATTAGTAGCTGTTGGATGGACATGGGGAAAGAGAGCATGGCATTGGGAATGCAATTAGAATGAATACATTGGCTAGGTGGAGGGTTAGGGGAGAGAGAGCAATTGGGAAGGACCGTTTTATAAACTATATAGATATCTAACCAATGTACTGTATACTTGAAGCTAATTAAAATAAATAAATTTTTAAAAACTTTAAAAAATCACAATGAGACATTACTTTGAAAAACAAAAAAATAACAAGGGTTAGTGAGGATATGGAGAAAAGAAACTCTAGTGTACTGTTTGTTGGAATCTATATTGGTGCAGCAACTACAAAAAATGAAGGTTTCTCAAAAGATTGAAAGTAGAACTACTATATGATCCACTTCTGTGTATTTATCTAAAGAAAACAAAAATACTAACTCAGATATATGCACCCACATGTTTACTGCAGCATTATTCATTATAGTCAAGATATGGAAGAAATCTAAGTGTCTATCAATGGATGAATGGATAAAGAAGAAATAGTGTGTGTATACATACCCACAATGGAATATTATTCAGCTGTAAAAAAAAATTGCTTGCTATTTGCAACATTATAGATGAAACTTGAGGGCATTAGGCTAAGTGAAATAAATCAGATAGAGAGACATACCATATGATCATGCTTATATATGTTTATATATATATATAAACTTTGCTAAACAAGAAATGAGCTCATAAAGAGAATAGATTGGTGGTTGCCAGAAATAGGGGATGGGAGATGGGCAAAATAGGTGAAGGAGATCAAAAGATATAATTTCAAGCTATAGAATAAGTCACAGGAATATAATCTACAGCTTGGTGTCTATAGTGAATAAAATGGTATTGTGTATTTGAAAGTTGCTAAAAGAGTAGATCTTAAAAGTTCTCATCAGCAGAAAAATATTTGTAATATGTTTGGTGGTAGTTAACTAGATTTACTATGATAACCATTTCACAATATATACAGATATCAAAACATATTGTACACCTAAAACTATTATAATGCTATGTCATTTATATCTCAATTAAAAAGAGAATGTAATCACACTAAAATTAATGATGAACATCAAAATTTATTATCTCCCAGTTATGGAGCATAGAAATCTAAAATCTAGATGTTGATAGAGTTAGCTCCTTCTGAGGGCTGCAAGAGGACAGTCTGTTCTAGGTCTTTCTTTTTGACTTGCAAATGGTCTCTTTCTCCATGAGTCTTTTCCCTTCATTTTCCCTCTATATGTGTCTGTCTCATGTCCATATCTTCCCATTTTAATGAGAACACTAGCCATTTTGAATTAGGGCCTGCTCTATGACCTTATTTTAACTTGATGACTTTTGTTAAAACTATCTCCAAGTTAGGTCACATTCTCAGATACTAAGGATTAATCCCCAACATATTTTTGTGGTACACAATTGAACACATAACATCTATGTAATAAATTTTGACTTATTTTATAAAACCCGCATGAAAATATAATCTGTTTTGAGAATCTAGTTTTCTCCCCACCACCTCACTGCCATCATGGAAAATCTTGTGTATGTTTTCTATTGTTGCTCTTAGTCTAGATTGTAATTTTTTTCTATTTACAAACCAATATGTATCTCTTATTAAACTATGCAAAAATTTAGGACAGGAAATCTTATATTTATCTCATTATCCTCAGAATGTAGCATAAAATAATATTATTCTTATTGTCATTACTATTACCAATGGACTTCAAAAAACTTTATAAAAATTTATATTATTTTAATTATTAAATGCATAAAATAGTATAAATAAGTTGCCAACCTCTCTTGAATAATGTGTTTCAGAAGATTAGCTCTTTCAAGAAGGCATTTTCAACATGCTCCTTTACTTGTATTTTTTAAAGTTTCTTGGAAAGCAATGGAAACCAGTGATGTGTTGGTGAGTCACCAACTTGAAAGACCTTTTTATTTGGATCGACTATATCAAGAATCAAAAAAAAATGAAGAAAAAAAAGAAAGAACGAAAGAAAGAGAAAGAAAAAGAAAGAAAAAGAAAGAAAGAAAGAAAGAAAGAAAGAAAGAAAGAAAGAAAGAAAGAAAGAAAGAAAGAAAGAAAGAAAAACGTTAACTAAAATGTGAAAGGTCACAATTCAGAAAAACTGTGAGATCACAATTTTTTTCTAAGTTTAAGGATGATGGTTTGTATTGTATATGTATGTGTTTCATATAAACAATATTATAACAGCAATGGAGATTCAAAACATATATAAAGTAGAATTACTTAGAATTCAGTAATCTTACAAAAAGTAAAATACCTTATATTTTTATATATTCCATTTAAATTCTGTTCACATATCTGTGAAATTTGTATATCAGTAGTTATAGCATAGATGTGATTTTCTCAGTTTTTAAAACTTAAGATTCTATCAAGCACATTTTTCTATTGTTACACAAAAAATGGCTTTAAAAAACACAGCTTTGCTGTTTCTAAAAACAAAAGAAACTTCTAGTTCTCAGTTATGTTTAACCAGTCCTAGTATAATGGTATCTGTTGCCTGTGGCCATTTAGGCCAATCAGGTACAGAAACACATTTCTGGGTGCAGGCTGATTGGAGGAGTTCTAGCTCTGTCAGGGCCTCACACAGTTCTGCTACTGCCTCCCTTTTCTGCTATCCAGAAAGCATAGGTGTGCTATGGTTCCCAGAGTACAAATTTGGAGAGGATATATGTGTGTTTCCAGTGTGCTAACAAAATACAATGAACACTCTCTTTGAGAAGAGAGTATAAAATCACAACTCTGAATTGATCTTTAAGAAAGTCTTCATCATTACTTATGGGAAAATTATGAAGTAATCAATTAGACTTATTGTTTATCTAGGGTGGTAAAGGGATTTGACTATGAATGTTTACCATAGTTGAAATAGGATTCATTGAGTTAACAGCAAAGGTCCTAGGTCAAAGTGCAGTTCTCTATTTTTTTTTCATGAAGTTTTATACTTTGCTGTTCTGTTTGTTCAAACCAAAGGCCTAAGGAGAACAGAGCTTTCTCAAATATATTCACAGTCTGTCTTTTTTTTTTAAATAAAAATATAAATCTCAGCCTCTATGTTTCTACAGACTTTACAGTTTATGAAATAGTTTTAGAAAATTATGTCGTCACAAACCAGAAAAAATTTGGAAGATGGCTATCAATTCATAAGTTTTAACTGTTGTTAATCAATTTTGATAAATGGCTATGTGATGAACTCTGATTTTTTTTTCACCTTTTCTACTTTATCTGGTAGGTCTTTTGTGTCAAACTGAAAAGTCAGTGTAATTCTGATATTTTAAACAGCAACTTGTTTTTTTTTTGTCTCTCCTACGCAGTAGCTTTAAAAATGCTTCTGATAATTTTTAAACCTAATCCCAACTGGAGATTTGTTGAGCTTTGGCACTGTATAAAAACCAACTCAATCTGTCTTTGAAAGAGGGAGTATATTATCTAATAGAGTACCAAAATGGAGGATTGTCATTAGTCTCAAGGTATTGGGTTTGATTCCTTGAAGAAAGATATTTTATCTTTTATTATAATAATCTGGGTCAGAGTTTTCTTTTCTTCTTCTTCTTTTTTTTTAATCTGTATTTATTTCTTTCAGACTCTTTCTCTGGGAACCTATTCTAGTTTGTGTAGTTGACTTAAAATTAAAAACAAAATAAAACACAAGTGCTACATTCTGCAGTTATATAAACATACCAATAATGACATATTATTTAAATAATACTTCATAGACGAATGTTGCTGTTTCATTGGAAATGGAAATTGCTCTGTGATTTAGATTTTAGAACTTTACTTTCTAAAATGTTTCCTGTGGTCAGGAACAAGATAACTGAACGTTCGTATTTCTGAAAAGTTTCAAAAGATGAGACTCCAAGATATCCACGCTGAAATTCAGCAGTGCACAATGTCACACTGCCTCAGGAAAAGCATACAAAAATATTTTCAAGTTATCCTTGTTTTTTTCAGGGAAATGTGACAGGATTCCTCTGAATGACAAAATGGGAGAAAGCATTTGATACAGTTTCTCCCACATTGTGAACATAAATCAAATTGACCTAAAAACTAACGGCACTGCATGAACTAAAATCTAGCTAAAATGCCAGTAAAAATAGAGGCATAATATAAATGGACTTGAGAGGTTTCTAATCAGGAAAGATAAGGATGTAGAGTAGAACGATTAAGAGGACGAAGGCTAGACTGATGGTATTTTAAAGAAAAGGGTGTCATTATGAATAGTCTCTCTAAGAAAGCTTTAGAACAAGTTGAAATATAAATAAATAAAATCTAAGAAAGTCGGGCTAGGAACAACCTTCAAACGAGGCTAACAAAAAGTCATTTAGCACAATACCAACTGAAAAATAGAATTAAGAAAAGGAAATGAAGAAAAAGAATTTTTAAAAAAGCAGCTTATTTTTGGACAGCTTAGAAACGACCTGAACATGCACATGGCTGTTGCTATTTTCTTTTACTACTCTCTTCCTTACTCCATCACCTACACTATACACAGACAATCTTTCTTTTCCTTTCAATGCTGTGAGAAGAAATCTGCTGCCCTCGCTCTCAAGAGCCCTCATGAATCTTACCTATCTTTTCATTAGCCTCATTTACAGGCATTTTAGAATCTGCCTTGCTTAGATTTTATTTATTTATATCCTAACTTGTTCCAGAGCTTATGAGACTGTTCATACTGATACTTTTTATGACTTCATTGGAGAGTACAAATGGAAGAGAAGTGAAGTGAATATAGATGGTAGTAGGTCCCCAAGAGAAAGATTCTGCTTTCTGGTTACTGGTCAAATTCTCAGGAACATGAAAGGAGAAGCTTCCTGGTGTTGTGTAGGGTTGTAGACAGCCATGCCTCAGTTACCCAGCCCTAACATGGCATGAAAGGAGTAGAGATATTCAAATGAGTCATGGAAATAGCAGAGCCTCCTGCTTTGGTGAGGCCAGCAACAGGAATAAGGAATGTTTTGTGGGGAGCCCGTATGAAACGATGACTGAGAACCCAATAAGGTATTTCTATTTGGATAAATGACATCGAACACTAGATGACTTAGGGATATTCTGGGACTGAGTGAAGTCTCCATAAATTGGATACTATTCTAGGAAACTCAAAATACAGAGATCAAGTTACTGTCATCCTTGCTGAAGAAGGACTATACAAAAAATTAAATTGTTATGAAAACTCAACAAAATTATAATTTTTACACTTGCTTAAACTAAGATTCATCCTTTAACACTGATTTATCAGCATAAGCTAAGAACACATAAAGCTTCAAATCCTGAATCTATAAATAAGAAGTATCCTTTAAATAAACAGAAAAAAAATACTTTTTGAAATTAACTTGCAACATTTTTCCTAACTGAATTTAGCAATATTACCTGCTTTCTTTTTTGTTTAATTTGTTTTTTAGTTAGAAAGAAACAAAACAATAATTAGTAGCTCTAGACAATATTATCAGGAAGGTGTTCTTGTGTTTTACATGTATTGCTGCATTTAATCTTCAAACAAACCTTAGGTGGGAGGTTTTTTCAGATGAAGAAATTGAGGCATAGAGAGGTTAGATACATTGTTCCATTTACATATCTGGTAAGTAGTAGATCCAAGAATTTCAAGTTGATTATTCTGTCTCTAGGGCCTGCAGTCCTACTCATCAATAAGTTTGGATGTCACTGTGCTCCCACTTGGTTCATACACCATCCGCCAAGTGCATGGCCGGAGCTCCGAGGCCCTGTTCTCCTACCCCTCCTTCAGATGCTGGTTTGGGCTGTAATTAAAATTATGCCAGCCATTTTTATTGCTTATTTAAAACCATAATTGTGATGTAGAGCAAACAATCTCCTCCTGTTTCAAATGAATACCTACATAATCTGAGATAATCCTCAGGGCAACTCTAGAAGATAAATACTATGACCACTATTTTACAGAGGAGGCCACTGAAGCTTATTGATGGCTCGCTCAATTGGAAAGTTACAGAGCCAGGGTTCCAATCTGAATTTGCTTTCTTTATTAGGTTCCACTATCTCTCAAAAATTTGTGTACATTATAGATTAGACAGATGATTGTGTTTTAGATTGCGAACACATGAAGCATTTATAATACTGTTTCTGTAGGGAGAAAAGTAGATTCTTACTTCTATAAAACTGATTTAAAATCTAATTTCTGGGACACAGCCCATATGAAACTTTAGAACTGTCTACTTTGACATTCGGCAAAGGGGTAGGGGATGCTTAATTGTGGTAATTCTTTTACCCCTAGATTTTAAAGGCTGTGAATATATTTTACACCACATGCAAAATATTTATTTATTGAGTCAACAATATCAGCAGCATTAGCAGGTTAGGGGAAAGCTAAAAAATGAGGTGAATATGTATTCTTGTGATTTGCTTTTTGGACTATTTTATGCTGATGAATTCACTTTTAAAAAATGGATTGTGTTTCAAAAAGTAGGATATGAGAGAAAATGTTTGAACTTGAAAAAATTTTAAATTGAAATTCTTTACATTTTGCATTGAAGCAAAAAAAAGATTATTTAATATTAAATGGAATTGAGGGCAGCTGTTTTGAGAAGTCTACTTTTTGTATTATTGCTATCATATCTAAAGCCTGGCTACAAACTCCAGGAGCTGACATTTCACTGAGAAACAGATCGTGAATCTATCTATCTATCTATCATCTATCTATAGATACAGATATAGATATAGATATATCTCCAATACATCTTCTTTATTCTTTGCCATGCATTTTGATCTTTCTAGTTTCCATGTCTCATGATTTATAAGGGATCTCAGTCACCTTGTATGGGACCATAACCATCTTCATATATTACCAATAATGAAAATGAATTGAAGAAAAGTGATTTGCCTAAATATAAACCATCTAGAAACTTTTGTACTTCCAAATCTAGAGCTGATCATGTACCTAAACTGTAAATATTTTGTTTTTATTCCACACTCTTCAATAATAATCTTATTTACTGAGAACTAGTTCAAGGATGGAATTCTATTATATCTAGTACAAAGTATTTATCTTCAATTTTAAAGATAAATTTTAATTATAAAATTATATTCTTATTGTAAATAATTTACACTATTCAGAAGAATATAAAGTAAAAATAAAAGGCCCTTTGCAGTTGTTTACCTTCCAGATTTTACATGCATATACAAATAAACATGGATAAATAGAAATATGTATATGTGTACATACATGTATATATACACACATATCTATATCTTTTCAGAGATGAGGTTCTATTACAATACTTAACAACTTGCTTTTTTCAAAAAATTTTATTTTTTAATTATAGTTGACAGATAATATTATATTACTTTTAAGTGTATAACATAGTGATTAGATATTTAGATAACTTATGAAATAATCTCCCCAATCAATCTAATACCCATCTGACACAATACATAGTTATTATAATATCATTGACTATATTCCCTATGCTATACTCTACATCCTCATGACTATTTTATACCTACCAATTTGTATTTCTTAATCCCTTCACCTTTTTTACCCAGCTCCTTAACCCCCTTCCTACCTGGTAACCATTAAAATGTCTCTTTATCTATGAGTTTATTTTCATTTATTTGTTTATTTTGCTTTTTAGATTTCACATATAAGTGGAATCATATAATATTGGTCTTTTTCTGTCTGACTTATTTCACTCAGCATAATATCC
The DNA here is from genome assembly GCA_004027375.1 of Macroglossus sobrinus. Classification (NCBI taxonomy): domain Eukaryota; kingdom Metazoa; phylum Chordata; class Mammalia; order Chiroptera; family Pteropodidae; genus Macroglossus; species Macroglossus sobrinus. Next base: position 123,254 of record PVKZ01003080.1, read on the forward strand.
TCTCAGTCCATTCATAACATTGCCAATGCAAGATTTTATTCTTTTTATGGCTAACATTCCACTGTTTATCTGTATCACTTCTTCTTTGTCTATTCATCTATTCATAGATGCTTAGATTGTTCCCATATCTTGGCTATATATTGTAAACACTGCTGCAATGAATATAAGGGTGCGCATGTCTTTTTGAATTAGTATTTTGGGTTTCTTCAGATAAATACCCAGAAGTGGAATACTGGGTCCTTATTTCTCTTTTATAGCATTTTTTCAAAGTTTATTTTGTCTGGTATCAGTATTGCTACTAAACTTTTATTTTTATTTTCATTTTCATGAAATATCTTTTTCCATTCCTTTACTTTCATCTGTGTGTGTCTTTCAATTTGAATTGAGTCTCTTGTGGGGAGCATATGTAAGGATATTATTTTCTTATCCATTCATCAACCCTATCTTTTGACTGAAGCATTTAATCCATTTACATTTAAAGTAATTATTGATAGATATGTAATTATTGCATTATATTATTCATATTTTTTATTTCTTTTTTTCTATTAATAAAGCCTCTTTGACATTTCTTGTAAAACTGATTTGGTGGTGATAAACTCCTTTAGCGATTTCTTGTCTGGGAAGTTCTTTATCTATCCTTTGATTCTAAATTATAAGTTTGATGGGTAGATTAATCTTGATTATAGTCCCTTGCTTTTCATCATTTTGGATATTTTATTCCAATCCCTTCTGGCCTGCAAAATTTCTATTGAGAAATCAGGTGACAATCTTATGGAAATTCCCTTGTAAGTAACTAATTGCTTCTCTCTTGTTGCATTTAAGATTCTCTCTTTGTCTTTAACCTTTGTCATTTTATCTATGATGTGTCCTGGTATGGGCCTGTTTGAGTTCATCTTGTTTGGGACTCTGTGCTTCCTGAACTTGTATGTCTATTTCTTTCGTCAAGTTAAGACAGTTTCTCATCATCACTTTTTTAAAAACAGGTTTTCAATTCCTTGCTCTTTCTCTTATAATGTGAATACTGGTATGTTTGAATTTTGGTATGTTTTCCTCATTTTATTGGATTCTTTTTTTTTCTTTCCATTCTGATTGGGTATTTCTGCTACTTTGTTTTCCAAATCACTGATTTGATCCTCTGCTTCATCTAATCTACTGTTGATTCCCTCTAATTTATTCTTTATTTCAGTTATTGTATTCTTCATTTCTGACTGGTTCTTTTTATTTGTTTATTTGTTTTCTATCTCTAATTTTATGTTTCCTATCACTTTGTTGAAGTTCTCACTATCACTGAGCATCCATATATCTAGTGTTTTGAATTTTGCATCTGGTAGATTGCTTTGCCCCATTTTGTTTAGTTCTTTTTCTGGATTTTTGTTCTATTTTTTCATTTGAGACATGTTTCTTTGTTTCCCCATTCTGGCTGCTTCCCTGTGCTTGTGTCTATGTATTATATAGAGCTGCTATGTCTCCTGAATTTAGTAGAATAGTGTTATGTAGTAGGTGTCCTGTGGGGTTCAGTGTTACAATCTCCCTGGTTACCTGAGCCAAATGCTCCAGGAGTGTTCCTTGTGTGGTATATGTGTGCCCTTCTGTTGTATTTGAGCCTTAATTGGTGTTGGCAGGTCAATGGGTGGGAAGGACCCTCAAGTTGATTAGTTGTGAGGATTGACTGTGACTACAGTGGAGGACCTGTTGTGCAAGAGCTGACTCTATGGAGCAAGATTTACTTTAACAGGTCTCTTGTACCTGCTGAGTCCCTCCTTTGGGTGTGTCATTTGTGGAGCTCTGCTTGGATGGTTCTCTGGTGTGGTCTGAAGCTAACCACTGAGTGTTTTCTTTCTGGGGATTCTTAGGAAGGCCTCTGATACATGACAAGGTCAGCCACTGCCTATGCCTTGCCCAAGGCCACTTGGTATGAGCTTCTAAGTGATTTGCAGATGGTTGCCACTTGTGCTGGGGTTGGAGGTCCCTGGGAGAGGCTAGGCTGTGAACTGAGGCCAGTTGCCACTTGTGCTGGGCTTGAGACTACTTAGCGAGAGGTTTGGGGCATGCCGAGGCCAGATGCTGCTGTTTTGGGGTTTGTGAACTTTTGAGAAATTTAAAAACTTTTCTCAGCATATGCCAAAATAGACTGTTTGTATGAAAAAGCCACTAGAAACTTGAGTAGGCCCCAAAGTTGGGTGGGGTGGGGTCTCAGAGAATTACTAGGTCAGAGCAAACAGTTTTAGCCAGGTTGATGAAATATCAGATATGGTGCCCACCTGTAACATAGGTACAATAGCTCTCCTAGCACTTTTGTCTGGGAGAAAGCACCCCTTCCAGCCCTTGTTTTGAAGCCAATAAGGTAATTCAATTCCTTCTTGTATGTCTCTACCACTTTTTGAGCTGTTGCTTCAGAGCTGGAGCTCGAAGTAAGTCCTTCTGTCAGTGAATAAGTTCATGTACGGGCCCTTAAAGAGGAATGCTTGTTACTTTGGCACCCCTCTCTCCCACACAACAACAGTCTCCTCAGCCATAATCCTTGCTGGTTTTCACAGCAAGAAGTTATGGGGACTTATCTTCTTAGCACAGGAACCCTGGACTGGGGATACCGGTGTGGGGCTGAAACCCCTCACTTCTCAAGGGGGACTTTCACAGCCAAGATATCCCTCCTGATTTTTAATTGACATACATGGGTGTGGGACCAGCTGTTCTGCTTTCCAGCCCCTCCTAGCAGTCTCGGCATGGCTTCTTCTGTATATCCTTAGTTACAGGACTTCTGTTCCACTAGACTTCAGATGGTACTTAATGATGGTTGTTTTGTAGTTTAGTTGTAATTTTCATGTGATTGTGAAAAAAAGTAAACACAGCATTTACAGCATTTACCTTCTCAACCATCTTGACTGGAAGTCCTCAAGCTTTTATTTTTGTTTTCAACAAGAGATTTGATTGGATTGCTAAGAGAAGAAGTCTATATAGGCATTTGAAATTGATACGTAATAAAAACTTTTAATATAGCTTCTAGGCTTTCTAATAAGTTTAGAAAGATTATTCTTATTATAAATATGTTCTATGTTTTTTTATGAATCTTTTGGTTTCAAGTTTTACATTTAAATCAATTTTATGTTTAAGTCTTTGATGTAAAATTTATTTTGAAATTTATTTTGATAAAAGATATGAAAAAAGATTTTCTTTTTTTTTCTCAAATGGCCAGCCAGTTTTCTAAGCACTGATCATTGACTTGAAGTGCTATACTTGTGATATATTAAATTCCTAATTGTACAGAGAAATATTTTGAAATTCTCTACTATGTATCACTGTCTATATTTGAACTAATTTTATGCTATTTCAGAATACATTTTGTTATCAGAGAAGTCTATTTCCCTATTATTCTTGTCTTTCAGAAATTTTCTAGTTATTATTTCATGTGTATTTTTTTCAGATGAGCTTTAGAATTAGTTGGTCAGTTTAAAAAATGTGAGACATCAGAAGCACAGGCAAGAAAAGATAAATATAGGTAAGCTGGACTTTATGAAAATGAAAAACTTTTGTGCATCGAAGGACATTATCAACACAGTTAAAAGTCAACCCATATAGTGGAAGAAAATATTTCCAAATAATATTTTATTGATACTAGAATATATAAAAAACTCCTACGATTCAATAACAATAGTAAAAATAAATGACACAATAAATAAATGTGTCAAGGACTTGAACAGGCAATCCTCCAAAAGAAATATATAAATCACTAATACACACATGAAAAGCTCAACATCACTAATCATTAGGGAAATGCAAATCAAAAACCACAGTGAGATGTCATTTATCCATTAGGATGGCTATTATTACAAAATAGAAAATGACAAATGTTGGCAAAGATGTGCAGAAATTAAAACCCTTGCATATTGATCTTGGGAATACAAATGGTGTAGACCCTGGAAAATGGTACAGTGATTCCTCAAAAACTTAAACTGATTAATCTGAAATTAATATAATCACCATTTGATCTAGCAATATCACTTCTGGATATAAGCCTTAAAGAATTAAAAAAGTGCCCAAATAGACATTTTACAGCAAACGTTCATAGGAGCATTACTCACAATTGTGAAGAGGTAGAATAAACCCGTCCATGTCTTTTGACAGATGAATAGATCAGTAAAATATTATTCAGCCTTAAAAAGGAAGAAAATTCTGATACACACTATAACATGGATAAACCTTAAAGATATTATGTAAGTAAAACAAACCACTGACAAAAAGGCAAATATTGTATGTTTCCACTTAAATTAGGCACCTAAAGTAGTCGAATTCGTAAAAAAAAAAAAAAAAAAAAAAGATGGTGGCTGCTAGGGGCTGGAGAGTAAAAGGATTGAATAATTGATGTTTCATGGGTTTCAGTATGTAAAAATAAAAAGTTCTAAAGATGTATAGGGTGATTGTTTCACAAAAATGTGAATTACTTAATGCTACTCAACTGTACCCGTAAAAGAATAAAAAGAGTGAATTTTGTTATATTTATTTGACCATAATAAAAAAAATGTTTTTTAAAAAAATAAAAAGAAAGGGAAACCTAATTGTAGTTTTTATTGGGATTAATGAAATTGACAACTTTTTAATATGATGTCTTACTGAGAATAAGTTGTATCCTGTTATTTATTTTTTGTGTTCTCAGTAGAATGTTGAATTTTCCTTTGCATAGGTTCTGGATATTTCTTGTGTCTCTTAAGCTTTTGTTTGTTTGCTTTTCTTGTTATACTTTTGAATGACTTTTTTTCTTTCATTTTTTTTAAACCTGGTTCTTGTTTGAATGTACAATATTGTTCAATTATTTTATATTATTTTTTAAACCAGGCATCAACTTTTTCTTCCATGTTTTTCTCTATTAATATGCTAATTTTTTCAAACAAATATTCATTGAGCATAATTTGAGTGTAAAGAAACATAAGCAATATTCTTACCCTCAAGAATCTTACAATCTGAGAAATAAAAAAAACCTTTTTTTAACCTAAAAGATAACTTATATTTTAGACTTTCATTTTATGAGGAAAGTAAACCTTATAAAATTAAGTCATTTTCTCACCTCACTAAATTAATACAACATTTAAAATGGCATCTAACCTTTATGAGATACTTTCTACTTTACATTACTTTTTACTGTAATTGTGGCATAAGAAAAATGGAGAAAGTCAATTATTTAAGATATAGTCACACCAGGATCCTGGGGACAACCTTGATGATAACAGTCAATGATCCAGACAGTGCCCCATAGGCAGAGACTATACAGGTCTCCTTCCATCTCTATTTGTGATTAGCTCAAGTGTCAATCTGGGACCACTGACAAGTGTGGTTTTCCTTATTTCAGATGCTGTATATCTCATTCTTGACTGTGCACTTCAACCATAAGCTTTTTCTTATGTCTAGCAAGGAGTTCCTGACCCGGGCCTGTTGTGGGGCTCATATATCTGCACTTTAAATACAACTCACATAATTCTTCTGGTGTAGGTAAGCCACGAAGCACACTTTGGGAAATAACATTCTATAGCAACAACTTCAACTACCAACCCAAAGCTATTTTTTACTGAGCTTGATAGTCACTTTAAGATTTTTCTTTTCAAATACCTAATTTCATGTTTCGATCTCTGATATAACTATAACTGCTTACCACACTGGACCCTGTCTGATGGCCGTACACACATTGACTTCTGTTCTTCATGAGCTTTGTTTTTCTGCCTCCATTCTCCTCCTTTGAATATCTTTAGTTCCTCACTATTGTGCCCTGAGCACCTGCTTTCCATTGATTGTATTTCTCAGTCTCTCCAGCAATCCCCAGCTACCTTGGCATGCAGCATTACCACCTCTGCCATTTCAGTTAGGTTAAAACTGTGGAAACCTTTTAACCTTTGAGTCCTGACATTTAGCTTTCCAGATACCACTGAATTCAACTACTTTTCACTTCAAAATCACAATGCTAAATCCCAAGGAACTTACTGAGATAATATTCCTTTCCAGCCACAGCTATGTTAATTTTTCTATGCATATTACAGAACATTTTGAATCCTGTCATTTATTTCAGTAAATCCCACAATGTTTAATTATTCTTCACTTTCAAATTTATGTAGTCTACATTTCAAAGAACCCACTGTTTCAACATTTTCTCAGTTTAAACGTCAATTTTTATAAGCTCATTGATTGGTTAAATTAAAAAATAAATCTCAATAAACGTACTTCCTCTTGTCACCCTAGTGGTCTTGAGTGTTGATAAAATTGAGATACTGCATAGTAATTTTTGTTGCTCAGTATATTTATAAAAATAGCATGCTATCTCTACATCTCTTATAGACATATTTCCAAAACTTAGTTTCTGAACTTTTTTAAATAAATATTTCACACAGAATTGCCTATGTAACATTCCATGTGGCCACCAACTATACTCCTGGTAAAATGTGAATAAGCCATTCTTACAGATGTCTAGTCTGTTCCCGTTTGAAGTTGTTTTACCCAATCTGTGGTAGCCTCGAGCTTTCCTTGATTGTTTTTCCTCTTTCCAAGTATTCTTAAATCCCTCAGCCCAACTTTTTTAAAATCACTTTTAGCTTATACTTAGTGATTATCTGACATTCTTAAAGTGGTCTTAATGTTGGGGCCAGGGAAAGTGAAAATGGTAAGACATCAGCATGTTGAATAACAAAAATATGAGGGCAGAAAGCAATACACTATCTTTATCATATATTATCTTACTTTTAATCTCCAAATAAGTTCTATATGAGCAAGGAGTTTAAGTATATCACTCAGTCATACAGTTTACACGTGAAACTGTCTGCCACTTTGCACAACTGTCTAGGTATCCACTTAGAAACTGCAGTTTTTCTAAAGGAATCCTGAAAAATCTTTGCCCCTTCACTGGTTTATAATAACATGTAAAAGTGAAAAGTGGCATATTGAGCAATTGTCACCAGATAATGGCCCATTAGTACTCCAACTCCCTCCCTGTGACAATGACTGTGACTGCTGGAATTTTCAGTAGTCTGCCTAAATGCCTTCTTAGGAAAGATGGAAACAAGTACAGTTTCTCTCTTCACTATTATTTGCAAATCAACATTAAATATGCTTCAAGTAAAAGAGTCTAGGGCTTGGCACATTCTTTTTCAGTTTTCCAATCTAGATCTTGCATCAAATCAAAGGCAATTAAGGAATAACACATGTCCTTAGCCTTGGAGTAGGATATCTCAACCTTAACATTTTGAGCCAGATAATTCTCTCTAGTGGGAAACTTTACCATGCATCGTAAGATGTTTAGCAGCATCCCTACCCTTTACCTAATAAGTTTCAGTAGCACTCACCTCCACCCCATGTGACAACCAACAAGGTTACCAGATTTTGCCAAGTGTCCCCTGGGGAGAAAAATTGTCCCTGTGAAATTTAAGCAATGCTGTTTTCCCTTTATTACTTCCTTTAATGAGGTGTGACATATATATATATATATATATATATATATATATATATATATATATATATATATATATATATATTTAATCTTTGATTTGTTTTTAAGATAAGTTACATGAATTTAGAGAATTATCAAGGGTTCACTCTTGGTCTAAAAGTTTACATAACAAGGCTGTTATGAACTTCTCAAAGGAATTGAAATGCTGATACTAAATAAAGTACTTTATGCAAATGAGCTTCTACCTGAATTTTTATAGCTGAGAGCCCAGCTTAGGCTACAGGCATTTAATGTTAAGTGCCCATTCTGTAACATTAAACAGGATGTTCAAACTATAAATTAACTCATGTGGAAAGACAACGTAAGGCATTTCTCTAAACCAAAGCTGTTGTCTTTTCAGGTATCTAATATTTAAAGCTAATTGGTATTCATCTGATACCATGCCTCACACAATGTCTGTGTGTTCAATAAATATCTGATGAAAGATATTTTTATCAGATATTTTACAGAGAAAATAAACTATTTTATAGTTTACAGAGAAAAATGGGTGTATGTGGGTGGATGTATGGTGCATTTCAGGGTTTTATATCTGTTCCGAAATTATGTTCTCTAGTAACTAGGACTCAAAGTATGGTCAACAGAACTGTAATACTGGAGTAACTAAGAAGATTGTTAGAAATGCAGTCTCAGACTCATCCTTGACTTCCTAGATTATACATTTCAATACTATCTCAGGTGATTCTTTTACAAATTAAAGCTTGCTACGCACTGCTCCAAAACATTTAATTTCTCAGATTAGTAAAAGGTAAATTCTGGGAAAGGATTCTGTGAAAAATAAGTATGGAGAAGAGTGGGTTAAGTAAAGTTATATAGGTTTTTATATAATGGTACCTCTCAAGAAATATTCATGTTTAAATTTGATTTTCCAAAGTTGGGAAGTGGTGGGAGATGTTAAAGCACGTTTTCCAAATTTACTTGATGATGGAGGCTTTTTCTCATGATATCATTTGGAAAATGTTGCTGTAGTTTTGTGGTACAGGCATTCATTCATCTCATAATGAAATGATAACTGGATCTTAAGTAAATAATAATCATATAGTTAATCATGTTAAATGATTTCTCACAACATGATGAATGGAAAGAAAAAACAGACTTTCCAGAGAAGAAAAACTGATCATCATCATCATCATCATCATCGTCATTACTATCATAAAATAGCAAACAATAAAACATCCCTTAGAGTACAAACTATTTAAATTTCAAAACTATTAATAAAATAAAAATGATTATGAGAAATGATAATGAGTTCACAGTATTTAGCAAATACAATTTTTTTTGCAATTAAATTTTCCAAATTTTATTGCAAGATATTTTTACATAAATTTAGTTCTTACTGTTTATGAAATTTTGAGTATGAGAAAAATTTAGACAAAATTAACAATTCAAGAATTTTTTTTAATAAACCACTTTCTTAAGGTATGATTGATATATAAAAAGCTGTACATAGTATATAACTTGATGAATTTGGAGATAATTATACATCTGTAAAATTATCACCACAAATTTCCATTAACATATCTGTAACCTCCCAAAGTTTCCTCCTACCTACTCTCTTAAAAAATAAATATCTTTATGTTTAATAAAAATTTACATGCTTGTCACAGGAAATGTGTAAGATATATATTATTTATTTTGAAAAAAATGATATAAACTTACTATTCATAGAGAAGCACAGTTGCTGTTTTATTTTCTTTTGTTCTCTTTTCTGTATGTTTATGCATATGAAATGTTAAAATAATGTATCAACTATTTTTTATTTTACTTTTTAAATTTAACATTATACTGTGAAGATTTTCCTAAAATATTAAAAGTTACTTGAAGACATGTTATTTAAAGAATGAATAATATCTCATTAGATGGGTCTGACAGAATTTACAAATTTATCTTTTAGTGAGAGAGTTTTAGGCTGTTGATACAATTTTATTCTGATAAATAATGCTCAGAAAAAATCTTTATTTGCTGAGAATTCATTATTTTTTGAAAAGTCCTTATTTGAGGATTATTTTTTTAGGATAAATTTCTAGAAATGAAATTATTGTTTCAAAGAAAAAAATTAAAGGACAATTTTTAAAAATGAGAGAGTTTATAGATTTACCATATTCTTCATTTTTATTTATATTTTCTTAGAACTATATCTTCAATTTTATAATTTAAGGCAAAATAATATTTGACATAAATACTTTCTGTGAACAGAAAAAATACTTTTACAATGACTTTTTTGTGTTACATTAATATTCTTCACTGTTCTCAAAGAATCCCGACTATTAATTTTCTAGCTGGAGCACCTAGGCTAGTGTTTGACTCCATCGCAATGATTGACTCTGTTCAAATGACATTCTGTAATTTATTTTCAGTTGATAGATTTATAATTATTCAAAAAGAAGAGAAAATTAATGGTTCAGGATCTACCAAAATCTGTTTCCCTATAGCGAAATCTTGAAAAGTTCCCCAGGAGTCTCCTAATTTCATATTATTGATCATCTAATAGTGTGACTGACATAGTTTTTTTTTTACTATTGTTCAATAACATCAGTCATTTGGTTTAACAAGAGATTTTAGATGGAGAACAATTTTTATGATTTAACATTATGAATGAATAATGTTAATGGTATGGGCATATGTATATGCACAAGAGTAGGTTATATGCAGTTATAAACATAGATATTAGATATAAAGAGTATGAACTTTTATAATCATTTATTCTTTGTGAACTCGACTCTCTTAATATGTCTAAGAAAGTTGCACTCTTGGCTGTAGAGGTTTGCACTGCAAAGAAGAAATTGAATTTGGCCTTAACAGACTACTCACAATTTGCAAGGTATAAAAGCAGGTGATTAGGGTCATGATTGTTTCAAGTTCACTCTCTTTCTTTGAAAATTATTTTTGAGAGCAGTTCAAGCTAGAAGGGCAGGTGAAGGACACGTTTGTCAAAAATCATTTTTTGAGGTTATTTTGTTATAAGCCTTTAAGATGTTAAAAACCCATGGAATATGTCACATAGGTCTTGACACATAGTAGGCACTCAAACATTTGATTTCGATTTGTTCTGCTCTGGCTTAAGTATATAAATAAAGGCCTAGTAAGTGGGTGAACTTTTTATGCATTGGGACAGTAAACTAGTAATATTTTGAAAGAGTAGCTCGGTGAAATCTCTAACGTTCAAAAAGTATGAATTTCCAATTTTTGCCCTTCACTTTAATGTAGTTTAATTCTTACCCTACTTGGAGAGTTCTCTCTCTCTCTCTCTCTTTCTCTTTTTCTCTTTCTCTGGAGATACGGTTCTTCAGGGTGTCACTGTTCTTTAGAAATGACTCTTTCAGAATATACTAATTTCTAATTCCAAGAAATCTCAGACATTTTGAACTCTAAACTGACCAAACTAACAAAGAGAAAAACCTAAGGATATTATAAATTACCTACAGTTTAATTTTTAAAATTGGATGAAATAATTTTTGTAGAAAATTTGGAATCAGTATTATCCACTCTCTTCATTTCTGTTGCCTCTGCAAAAAAACCTTGCCTGAATAATTTAGAAATATTATACAGAAATAAAAGATATCTAGCCCTAGCATTTATATCACATCTTTATGATATGTCTGGACCTCTGTACATCTGAGTGGCAAAGATATTCCTTTTGATAAAGGATTATTTATGACAATCTTTAAAAATCTTTCATTTTCTAAGAAGGTGACAGATTACTTAGTTAAGCCAGAAGTAAAAGAATTTCTAATAAAATTATTTAGAATGCCCAAAGTGGTATATTTTCAGCATAAAGCTCTATGTTTTGTGTTGCTAATTACAGAAAACTTGAGAATATTATTTTAAATGTTATTATTTGTCTTAACAGTCCTGCTAACTGCACACTGACGATATCAATTATTGACAACATACATATATAAACATATTAACACTTTGTGTGATTTTTTAGTCATTGGAGCACTGATGTTTACATGACATTGTTTTAGCCAACTTGCTCTACTTATTCATTTATTTTTAATTGGCGGTAATAGTACTTTTATTATCTTTTCTAAAAATGCGTGTTCTCCTCCGCCCATACCCATACCACTTCCCCACTCTTCTCACTGGTGACATTTATATCTGGGAATACTCTTGCCTGTAATGGCCATAGTGTTCCCTTAGAACTTGCTTAATTGTGCAGATTCCAGTGTCTTAAATCCCTTAATGATATTCATTCCATGTATTAACTTTATCAGAGATTTTCTAAGACAATTTTCCCAACTACCCAGAGTTGATCAAGGTGGGGATTTTTTTTTTTCTATCTGTTTCTATTTTAATCCTTGAGGACCCCTTGAAGGCTAGGACTTGATTTTGCCTATATTGGGTTTTTGGTTCCTGGCACAGAGAGCCGAATAACTTGTGTACTCAATAATTGGTCATTCATAATATTTCCTACATATAAGCACATTCCCAGTTTGGGACCTTTGCTCTTGAAATTCTCTCTGCTTGAAGTATTTCTTCCTTATGTATTTCCATGGTTCATTTCCTCACTTTATTCATATTTCTGTTGAAATGCTCCCTCCATAGAAGAGCCTGTCCTAAATCACCACATCTTAAAATCTTAAATGGCATGAAGTCACACATATTACCCTCACTCTCTTGCTTTTTATTTTTCTCATAGGATTTACCAATACCTTAAATATTATTTGTTTATTTATTGTTTCTTTCATTAGAATGTGAGCCATCACAAGCAAAGGAGATGGCTTCATTGACAGCATGTATAATAGGTCTGGCATATTGTAGCCATTTGATAAGTATTGGTTCAAAAAATGAGTAAATTATTGATTAATTCCTACCTCTCTCCCCAAATACATACACCCATATGTAGAACTATGCATTTCATAAAAATTAGAGACAGCATATTTTTTATTATAATTGTAATCAGGTAATCACTACTCAAATTATTTGTTGAATGACTAAATGAATGAATGATTTATATGTGACAATTCAGTTGCTTAGACCGCAGCCTACTACGTACTTTGTTTTAAGGAAATAATTACTTTGCTTTGCATCTGTTCTTGTTTTTATATATTAACATGAAATTTTTGAGTGTGGAAACATTACAAAATAGTCACACAGCTCTCTGGGGGTGAATTTAGTGATTTACTTCACATTTTCTTTCTGTCCTTTATTAGACCTTGAAAATAACAACATTTTACTTTGCCGTTCCAGTTTGTGTACGACTTCCAACCCCCACTTCAAAATCCTCCTCCCTAACCTATTCCTTCTTCCAGTCCTAACTCAAATTTGGATTCTTACAAAATCTTACTTGCTAGGGGCAAGTGACCCAGTTTACTGCTCCTTAGATCCTTTTCTTTTGCATCTATTTCCAGAGTTAGCTGCTGGAGGGTGAACATTTCTGTCACATTTTAAAGAACAGGAGGACCTGAAGTAATCTAGATGGTTACAGAGGCACATGAGAAGAGATAATATATCAGAATAAAGAAGAGAAAAGTCCATGAAATTTTACTTAGCTTCCTTTCTTATTCCCAATTCTCAACCTACAACTGCATTTGAAATCATGTTAGGGTTTTAGGTGACTACTAACTGAAACTAGGAACTTTTTCCAACCGGCTTTTATTTTTTTTAAACTGTATTCAAACAAATATTTATTGAGCATAATTTGAATGTAAAGTAACATAAGCAATATTCTTACCCTCAAGAATCTTACAATCTGAAAAAAAAAAATAGACTTTTTGACTATACCATGTATATCGATGTTTTAGGGGCTGATGTTTTTAAATGATGGATACACAGAAATTTTATATTAGCAATTGTGTGTGTGTGTGTATATGACAGAGAAAGGAGAGAGAGAGATAAGTAATGGTAATTATGTTATTTTTAGGTATAATTTTGTTATAGTGCACTTGGAGGGAGGGTGGGAGGGTGAGTCATCGGGAGGGAAAGTCAGTCAGCAGAGAGGGAGGGAGGCAGGGCCTTCGGGCTGTGAGTCTCCATGTAGAGGGCCCGGCCAGTGCTAAACTGTCTAGGGTGGTGCATGGTGCACCTCTCGCTTGGCAGCAGCACTGGGCATGACACGCGGCTGGCACGGGCCGCACACTTGACCAGGCACTGCACCTGTCGTAGCACACATGCGGGTGCCACTGACCAAGGCGCAGGCGCAGACGCAGATGCACTGCGTCGTAGCCTAAATTACCACCGTCTTTTCGTACTCGAGACTACACGTGTCTAGCCGCTGCTTCAGTTTGTTTTCCACGTGCGAACTGTGATGTCAGTTGCCAGGACTAGGCGCGTGGCCTAGGGAAGTTGAGTGCCCACGTGTCTCAGGTACAAATAAAACAGGGGTCTGTCCACCTTCTCTTGAGTCTCCAAGTGACTTTTTGACCGAGGACCTTTGATGAAATTTATATATATAAATTTCCCCTCAGTATATCTCTCCTAAATGAGGCACTGTGGGGACCATTTCCTAGAGAGGAGTGAAAGTATAGCTAGTACATCCAACTGGCTTGAAATTGTAGTTTCAGCGAGTGGAATGTAATTCTGAAAAAAACGAACAATATACGCCTTTGATTATTAGCCAAATTAGACATATTCACTTAACGACTTAGCATATTTACCACTCTTAAATTGATGTTCTAATGTTCTATGAAATTTATGTAAATTTAAGGCTAAAAATAATGAGTCATAAAAGTTATCTTTAACACAGAATATAGATAATATGTTTAAAATTAATATCAAGATTCTTATGTTTTTAATAAAAAAATACCTAGTTTGTTGCTTACAATTTTAACACTAGATGTTTGTAATGACATGTAGCTTTTATAGTAATAGATTAATTCTTAAACACACCTTTCCCACTTAGACAATGAAATGTAAATACCTTCAGACATAGACTCAGAATGTATTAATATCTTTCCCCATGAAAGAAAATTTATCTGAATTACTGACAGTTACATAGAATTCCCTTAATAATTCTGAGATTTTTTTTTCATTAATAAATTTTTTGATTTTCTTAGAGAAAGCCATATTTTGAAACCTACAGTGGAATGGCTTGAGCTCTGATACCCAGATGTACAAGATGTGCTCTTTATGGCACAATTTAGGCATGCAAGATTGTGTCTATATATGTGTATGTGTATGTACATTTATAATTCTTTAAAAATTTTCTTTTTAATTTTTAATTCTATTAATAAATTTTTATAATTCTATTTATAATTCTTATTTATTTTATACTGTGATTTGATATCTATTTTTAGTCTGCCATTCTAGCAGAGTGGAAGAAATAAAATCCCAGTCAATTAAAGAATTTTCTCTGCTCCTTAGCAGGGTGGACTTTTCATGTCATTTGTCCTTGCAAATATCTGCCTTAATGTCCATCTTCTTATCTAGTCCTCAATTCACTCAGGTCATCTCTGGCACATCTCTCTTTCTTGTTTTTAGTGGCTCTATAAGGTACTCTAGGATCCCACACTATATCGAGGCACTAAAGTAACCATAGTACTGAGACGCATATGCCTACATTCTCTGTGTATCTATTTCTCACTGAGATCTTGGTGACTCTTCAGAGATTTGTCTAGAAACATGACACGTGCAGAAATCTGGGCTCCATGCTACCCTCCCTCACCTATTCAGATTTCCTTTCTGATGCCTACACTTCTCATCACATTCCCTCCAACTCTTTTCTTTCTTTTATCGAAGAACCTTTTCTGTCTAGGGGCAAGAGTCACAATTCTCTGTCTAATATTATTTCTTTGACTTTTGAGATTAGGAATCCTCTCAGTTCATTAGATCACGTCAGGGATTTAGGCTTTGAAAAGCAGAGCTGGGGAGAGACTTTTTTCCCCTTAGCTCTGTGATACTTCTCATACAATGTAGCAGTTTCCACTTAGTCATTGTGGAGGAGGATGGAACTGTGGCTAGAGGTGCAGGTATTGTGGGTGGGAAGCAAAACAAGAAAAACATGACTTAATATTTTAAATATATTATCCTACTCAACATACTAATGAGATGAAGATCTTGAATTTGAAACTGACTCGACTCTGTTAGTGTCGCACATTCTATAGGCTGTAGCAGCACAAGAGTCACCTCTACACCATTAGTGATTCTTTCACAAAGATCAATAAAACTAGCAGTCATCAGGGAAGAAATGGAGACTATGAAAGCATAAATGAACAAAAATTTCAGAGTAGTAACTAAATAAATTCCTTGCCAAAATGTCCCCACTAACCTTGGCCCTTATTTTTCTAGACATACTTGCCCAAATTTTTATAAAAATTATAAAAGTAAGGTTTTTTTAAAAAAATCACAAATATGTGTATCACATTTTTCTGTATAACAAGTGACATTAGAGCAGCAGCAGGCATGGTCTGGGTCTAGCTAAGTGGAAGTTGGATGAGGGATACAGTTGACATTCATGGAATGGAAAAGCAGGGCCAGATGTCATATGACATTTGAGTGTGTCTTACAGTGTTTGGCACAGGAAATACGAGAGTAGTGTGGAAGTCAAAATGTTTGAAGTATAAAGTATCAAAAGCTAATCTATGGAAAAAATATTTTAATCACCAGATGTATAAAATTATAATTGGAAGATTTGGTTCTTAATGATACCTAATTGAAACAGAAATGTAGTCTTATCAAGAATATACTTGATAATATATCATATAACAACTATATAATGAGAAGTTTGCCTTTTTTGATTGGAATTATATAATGTAGAAGTATTATATTTCCTGTTTTAGCACAAATACTTATGATGTCCTATAACATTTTACATTACATTACCAATAATAAGTTGTGATGCTTAACAAAACATTTCTAAATCATCAAAAATCATGAAAAATACCTCACAAATTTTAGTCAACTGTGACAGAATACTTTTCTATAGAAAATATTACCAGATAATATAAAAAAATTTTTATAGTCATTAGAGTATGCAGTCAAAAATATAGTAAAAAATGAATTATAGAATATGTCAGGAAGTTAATGAAAAGATAGCATTCTTCTGCATTTTTGTGATGTTTTTGATTGTCAGCTTTGTAAATTTTTTTTTTAATTCTAAATAAGTGTAACGTGTCTAGTATCTAATTTTGTATTTATTGCTTTTATGTTATATTTTTTATTTTAATGAAGACCATGAAATATTTATGCCTGAAGTTATTGAGTCTGCTCCGATTAACTGATAGTTTTGTATATTAAATTGTTAATGTGTTTATTTTCTGTCACCTCCTGTGTAACATATGCACTGTTTGTGCAGAAACTTTGTTTTGTCCTTGACTTTATTTCTAGCACATGGAACCACGATAACAAAGAGAGGCACTTGATAAATATTTATTGAATAAATGAATGAGTTATACCATTGACCTCAGAGGACATTTATTGCTATTTCTTCAATTAATTTGATAAATCTTATTCCTGGCTTATACTATGAATTTGAAATCACCTACTTTCTCTTAAACTTAATACTCTTAAGCATGGAATATTTTTGTGCTGCTCCTGGAAACAGCTAATTAGCATGTGTTAACAGAAAAAAAAGTAAGAGAAAAACAATGTTGCCATTAACTCAACTCTTCTTTCTTATCAGATCTTTTTATGCTGACAGAACAATGTATTTGTCAAACATATTTAGCACTCAAATTAATCATAATCAAATTGGGTAGAAATTGCTAAGGCCATCAATTATTTTTTCAGGTGTTTATTGTACCTATTATATATCTTGGGAGCTTGGCATTTGGGGAGATAGGAAATACTTTATTTACATAAAGCTTTATTTTTCTTTAATATCAGAAAGAGTTTCATTTATGTCCTACATATGACATGCTCAATGTGATGGCTTTTTAATGTCAACTTGACTGAACTACAGTCCCCAGAATTCTCTGTCTCATATGTGTCTGGTTAGGGCAGATTGCGAAAGATATCCCCTCATGAGGATAGGAAGGCAGTGGTCATTTTACAGCATACACATAACTTCTTTCTGTCATTGAAACTCTAATCTAGATGCTGCTGTGAGGGGATTTTGCAGATGTGATTAAGGTTCCCAATCAGTAGGCTAAATTAATAAAAAGGAAGAATACCTGTGTGGGCCTAACAATCAATTGGAAAGGCTTTAAAAGAGGACTACATACAGCTTCTGGCTTTGATTGCTCTTCCTTTCTTTTGGATCTTCCTTTTTGACCATCACCTGTGAAAAGAAAGCTTCAGCTTGTGCTTTTCGGGTTCTAGCCTGCTTGTCATCTTTCCTTCCTGACCACCTGTGTTAAGGACTTTGGACTTTTGTCCAGCCCCCACAATTGTACTAGCCATTCCCTTGTAATAAATGTAACTCTTCCTGGTTCCACTTCTCTGATTGAACCCTGAGGAATACACTGTAAATATTTCTTGACAAAACACAGTCTTTTCCTCAAAAGGCTCGTAAGAGAACTGGTCCCAGAACATAAAAACATAGATAATAGTTCAGGATCATCTTTAGTTATAAACTAAAATGTGTAATACCAAAAAAAAAAAAAAACAACAACAACAAAAAACATAAGATGGCAGGATAGTAAGAGACCAGTATGACCAAGCATTAATGAGAAAACTTTCACCAATACAATTGAATTTGAATTTATTCATGAAGGATGGATAAAAATGAAAAGGTCAGAGAACTGTGAGAAAGCCATTCTGTTTAGTGCACAGTATTAGTAGAGTTATTGAGGTTGAATTAGCATGTTGAGTCTAGAGTATAGTAAATTGGTTTTGCTTTATACCAACACCCCACTTAAACTTTCACCTTAGTTGTCCTACAAGCAGGTAGAAAGTCTAATAATATCTTTAAATTATTTTGAATTATTACCAAGAAAATGACATGTTTTCAATCTTAACATTTTTAGTTAAATAATGATGTTAATTTTTACAATAACTTTTCAGAGTAAGGTCAAGAATCCTGGGTATAAGTTTTGGTTGTTGGTGTTGTTTAAAAAATAAAGGCTCAGGGACAAAGTAACAAAACCAGATATCTCCTTCCATGCTCTTGCCAATTCCTTATAGGCAGCCCTTCACAATCACTGGTGCATGGAGATGAGCCAGCACTTATTGAAAGGGTCAGAAGAGGCAAAGATGGCAGGTGTGTGTGGGCTTTGTCTGTGTGCATATGGGAGGGATGATAGCAGTGAAGGAGCAGCTACTAATATTTGGGGAAAGGTAATTCAAGAAGATAAGAATTTATTCTGATAAAAGCCCTGGAGGTTTTGAGGTTGCTATACTAGATCAAGGAAGATTAGCTTTGTTTACTAAGAATACATTTGGAGAATCACTGAGGGCATTTACTCTTGTAAATATATTTTTCATTCTGGTTTGTGAGCAGTAAACAGTTCTAATATGTATTCTTTAGGGGGAAATTGAATAAAAGGGCCCCAAATTTTCCAATAATTTCTTAATTTTAGGAAGCAAGTACCATGCTGGCAGTTCTAGGAGAATAATAACTAGTTTGTGTATAGTAGTTTGAAGCTTACAAAGCACTGGCATATATGCCACATAATTTCCTTCCAGGGTCAGTAGAACTTCTTGGCAGCTCACAGTAACACTGTGATACAGTCTTAAACTGTATTTTACACATACAGTTTAAGGCTTTCATCATTTCTAATTAGAATGTCTTTTTTTTCTGGAATGGTTTGCTGGCTCTTAAAACCCTGAAATACTTCTGTGTCAATTTATAAATAGTTTCATTTTCTAATTTATTGAGTTTCCCCCACCTTCCATAACCCTAAATTATTCTCGTGGAACCTTGGACTCTCTACCATCCATCAATGAAAGGGTTAGTATCTAACTCAGCAGGGAGCCTCCAGAACCCAGCTCTAGCTCCCTTGGTTTCTTCTCTGATTGGCTGGTGCCCAGGTCATGCTGATTGTTAAATATCTTAAATCACATTCCCTAGTGACTGATTTTACATCTATTATCCATCTTTCAAAACTGTTGAAATCTGTCATCTCTGATGTCTTTATTTCTAGTTTCATTTATTTTGGGGATTTATGCCTTAAAAATTCCAATACTTTGATTTCAGTAGAGTGTCAGGAGGGAGAAGAGATAAATGCAATAGTAGATATATGCTTTATTTAAACATAGGTTTGATTAATAATATTGAAGTTTCCTAAAAACATCCACTGGCATAGGGTTATATAAAAGCATACTGTGAAAGCTTGTTAATAAGTTCTATATGAAAAGAAAAAGGATTCTTTGATCCAATAAGTGTGGAAATGTTGCATTAAATAAAATTAAACATGCTCTCCCCAACCCCAACCCTTTTAGTACCATTTTCTATGCTATGGTTTATAGTTAATGTTTAAGCCAAGGTTAAAAATTTGTTTCTCACACTTTTTTCCCTTCAAAATTCTCCTTTTAAAATGGAGCACAAATGCCCTTTTAAGGTAATAACACCTTATCATGAGCATTAGTTTAGAAAGTGATGCATAATTGGGAGGAACTTGTGCTGTTAGATGTTCTTGAACATCTAACACTCCCATTTAAAGTCTCATCTGCCTTTCAGCACTGTATTTCCCAGAATCCCTTTCCCTGTTTAGTCTCAGATTTGAGCTTGCACATGAAGGGAATTTGAAAGAAAAGAAGAAACTGGTGTTCTCTGGACATAGTACAAGCATATATATAGTCAGAAGTGAATTCTTAAAAACAATCAGTTAAGCGGATTCAGTCTGAGTGAGTTCATAGAACATTCTTAGAAACACTGGAGAATTAAAGCATCTTCCAGGCAAGAAGACCTTTAATCAAGAGATTTTGTGCCTGAGATGACTTCTCTGCCCTGTAGTGGCAGCTTCCCTAACCTATGGCAGAAGTTTTCCCAATCTCTATTCTTTCATCTTTTCTAAAAAAAATTGTAAGCCTCCTATTCTTTATGAAATGCTTTAGTTCCATGATTCATAGATTGGCTTCTATTTTCCCAATACATTGATTCAATTGATACTAATAAAGAGTAGGTGTCAGTGAGTCAATCAGAAATGTCTCTGTATCTGTCTCATCAAATATTAGAATAACCACTTAAGATTTCATGAAATTTGCTCAATTTTAAGAAGCCAAAATTAGAGACTTTTTCTATAGCCTTTTCCAATTTAAAGCTGAGCAGCATGACAAAAAATAATGCTGTTATTTGTATAGGCAAGTCTTTATCCAGAGGATATCAGTAGTACTTAAATCACCAAGACTTTGACCAGCATACATAAATTGGACCCTGAAAAATAAAATTATCTAGTATAATATCCAACAAATGGTATATCAAGTTCAGATGAATTAATAATATTGAATTGGTGAGCTTCCTTCTTGAAAGTATGAGGACTTAACTGGGATTAAAGGACAAAATCAATAAAAAACTAAACAAAACAGCAATAAAAAACAACAATAAGGACACCAGCAACAACAACTATAACTTCCTCTTCCCTACATCAGATTATATAAACAAGTCTCCTGATATCTCTCTCTCTATCTTCTTCAATTATGCATTTATTCAACTTCAACTCAGAGGACATTCACCTTTGAACACTATACATCACAGTCACCTTATTCTGCAATAGTTCTGATTTTAGAGAGCGGCATTCAGTGTATTGTGAACTCCTACAGGGCCAGGACCAAGCCTTTTGTTTTCTTTTATAGAAACTTGAACAATACAAGGTGTAGTGCTAAAATGCTTCTTTATGTTATTTTAGGGGTTAGATGTTGACTTGGCTTTTCTATTGTATGCATATCTTATCTTGTATAGGCAAGCCTTTTACTTCATTTGTGTTATGGACAGTCAAGTATACACAACTGAAGATCAGTTAGACCTAAGTTACGTATCCTCTGACCCAAGCCGAAAAAGAATGGACAGAACAATAGAACTGAACATTTAAGCACTGACCTTTTAGTTCTTTTCTGAATACATAGTGTGTTTCCTGAACTTCCCAATCTGTAAAATATTATGAAGAATCACACAGTTCATTTACACATTAGTTAATCAATGAGACTAATTGGTCACTTCCAATGTGTCTAGCATTTTAAAAATTACATATTATTTTTATTGTCAATAAATACTATTTTTGATCCTTACACAGAATAAAATATATAAAAAATTTAATTCTTTCCACAAAATAAAGTCAAAATTATATTGCTGTAGGTGAAATTATGTAAATAAAGTCATTATAAATTATTGAATAGGTTGCTTTAATCTAGCACATTATTCCTTTCAAAAAGTATATATTGATCTTGTTTTCAAGATCTGGGAGATTCTAGTTTCAAAAATTGGATGACATATGGTAGGTGAAATGCCACCAACCTGAAAACAGAAAAGACCCTTGCAAGTCCAGAATTACGTTGTTTGTTCATTTCTCCAATCATAGAAACTAGTTAACTCTGAAAAGCTAAGGAGAAATTTGTTTAGAATGCAGTCTAGAAAGAGATCACATTTTTCCCAAGTTCCTAATCAGCATATGGAGGTTGTTAACAAGACCTTCAGATATTTAAACCTCTAATAATCAACATTTTCTAGTAAAGCCCAGGATTATCAGGCCTCATAGATGATGTCTGACTTGGAGTTGAGACACTAACTCTGAATGATTTCATTACGTGGTCTTTGCATTCTTCTGTTTACTTGCTACCAAACACCCTAATGAAAAAAGCAAAACAAAAGTCTTTCTTTTGTTAACCTATGGTATAGTTTTGAGCAGTTTGAATAAAATGGAGAAACTTGTAAAACAGACACTAAATTTTATTAAAAAAATATTTGAGAAGTATAATATTTAAGTGGTTTCAGGCAATTAATTTTTGGTTGATGTGGGTGGAGAAATAAGCAAAATAAATTTTAAAAATGAAGTTAAAATAAGCTTCCATTTATAAAAATTAAAAATTTCCCCCACTTTAAAATATTTTTTTTTGCACAAGGTGACATGAACTGATACTATTAATAGCTGATATGATTCTAGTGGCTATATAATATATATTTTATTTCTGTTTTGTTAATATATATTGCTGATAATATGTAACAGCAGAATGTCAGAATATAGATCTGGGGAAATCTGTTACTACAACTGATGAATAATTCAAAATTTATATTCTATTAAGAACACATCATCTCAGAAATATAGAGGTCACTATGTATTAAGGAAGAATGAGTTTAAGTAGAGTGAAAGGATGATGGCATATTTAAATATGTGGCCCTGGAGTTTCACTGTGCTATTCTGTGGCAAGTCAGGTTAGTCATTGCGTTCATGGTCAAATGATTCAGAGCAGATTTAAAACCAAACTTTATTACTGATGTTGAGCATATGTATAATAAAGTGAATTAAGCACTGTAATCGTGTCAGCTCAAGGAACTTTTTACAAACATATCTAAATAATTACCACTTAGGTCAAGATACAACACATGTCTAACAGCCCAAAGCTTCTGTCATACTCTCCTCAGTCAGTACTCAGCCTCTCAAGGTAAGTAGTATTCTGATTTCTGCTATCGTCAGTTTTGCCTGTTTTTGAACTTCATGTAAATGAAATAATATTGCATGTTCTCTTTTCTATGTCTTCTTTTACTCAGCATAATGTCTGTAGATTTCATTTATATTATTTCAGTTAATAGTCATTTGTTCTTTTTTACTGCTCTGTAGTATTCCATTGTATGAATGTTCAGAGTTTATGTATCCATTCTTCTATTGATGGATATTTCAGTTGTTTCCATTGGGGAATATTGTGAAAAAAGCTGCTATGGACATTCTTGTACACATCAGTGGAATCAGAACAGTAATGCTTACCAAGGCAAGATGTTTCTAATTACTTTTCTTTCATAAACATAAGGTACCCAGTCCATTGTAAGCCATGCAGCTTCCTCCAGATCAGAGTGCTTCTAACCCCTATAGCAGTGCTCACATTACTGAGAATGTCAATTTTACAACTCCAGAGAGAGAACAATTTGGATTGTAGTTTGAGCTCCAGGGGGCACAGAGAATAGTGCAATGAGACCAGCCTGATACCATTACTCTTAGCCACATAGATAGAAGAACTGATAACAACTCTCAGATCTATAATTTACTCATTGTTGCTTTCAGCAACTTGCTTAACCTATACAACACACAATAGATTCTTATGGATATAGAATAATAATCTACTAAGATTTAAATGTGCTTTGTATATTGTGCTACACAGTTGTTAAATTTTAGTATTTTACTTTTTTTTATTCTCCTGTTTTTGAAAATTGGCATTTCAAATAGAAACCTTGAGTAACATTCATGACTATTTTCAACATACCTTATCCCAGGTATTTTCTTTATTCAATGATTGCTCTTTGTAGTTAGATAAACGAATGTCAAAAAAAAAAAACATCTCTCAAAGCTTCTTATAAACTATAAAGTATGTTGAAAAGAGATTCATCTGCTCATCAATTAAAAAAAAAACCATGTTAAGTCGTTCTGTATAATTTACTGCTCTTATCAATCTTGCTTTTCTACTGGGCTTTACACACAGATAAGAGGCCATGTATTCATTATGCCCATAATGTTTTTAAAACAATGTTTTAAGAGCTGGACAAATGTTCCTAGGCAGATATTAAAAACCAAGTGCCTTATAGGGGTACAAGGAAATTCTGACTCAGCATGGTGCATGGTGATAATGACTCATATTTTCTTACTATTGAATCAGGAATAGAGGATACTATATGCAAGACCAGGATGTCTTTTTTGGGACAAGCCATAGTGGAATGAAATTCTATTTCTTCAATAAATATTAGTAAATTCACTGGTTTTCATATTTTGTCAAACAAGATTATCTGGTGATAGACATAGATTAAAACAGTTTATGCATAATAATAGTATCAATAATAATTAATATTTTTCCAGCTTTATTGAAATATAATAGACAATTAGTTGTTTGTATTTACATTGTACAATTCATGAGTTTTTTCTCAATTTTAATTGGCATACAATAATATATCAGTTTCAATTGTACAACATAGTGATCAGAGATCCATATAACTTCAAAGCGATCACCCCACTAAATCTAGTACCCTTCTTTCCCTTTACGTATTTATTACATTATTAACCATCTTTCTCATGCTATACTCTACATCTCCATGTCTGTTCTGCAACAATCCATTTGTACCTCTTAATCCCTTTGCCTTTTTTTTGTCTTCCCTCAACCCCTTCCCATCTAATAGCCCTCAAAATATTCTCTGTTATTTATGAGTTTATTTCCACTTTTTTGTTTATTTTGTTCTTTAGATTTCGTGTGTGTGTGTGTGTGTGTGTGTGTGTGTGTGTGTGTGTGTGTGAAATTATGCAATATTCATCTTACTCTATCCAACCTATTTCAGTCAGTGCAATTACCTTTAGGTCCATCGAGGCATTATCTTTTTCCATCCTCTTCTTTTTAGTCTGCAAGTGTCTTTTAATGTGAAGTGAGTCTCTTGTAGACAGCATATGTAGGGGTCATGTTTTCTTATCCATTCAGTCATTCTATCTTTTAGTTGGAAAACAATTCTTTTCCATTTGATGTACATGTAGTTATTATCATTCTTTTTTCCTATTATCAATATATGTTTTTTCTTCTTAAAGAAGTCCCTCCAACATTTCCTGTAATACTGGCTTGAGGATAATAAATTTCTTTCTTTATCTTTCTTTTTTTTTTTTTAGGGGTTGGTACTATATCTTTTTTTAAATGCCAGTATATATATTTTGAAAACTATATGTCATTTTAAAAATATTTTATTTTTTTACTTTTTCCCCTCTTCTCTCCCCATCCCTTCTGGTAACCACTAGTCCATTGAATATGTCCATGAGTCTCTGTTTGTTTGTCCTGTTCATTTTTTTGCTTTTACGTTTATATGCCACATATAAGTGATATCATATGATTTTCAACCTTTTATGTCTGATATGATTATTTCATGGTCCATCCATGTTGTCGCAAATGGCAATATTTCATCTGTTCTTATGGTTGAGTAATATTTCATTGTTTATATGTACCACAGCTTCTTTAGCCAGTCATCTATCGTAGGACACTTCAGTTGCTTCCATGTCCGGCCTCATTTTTTCTCAGGATGGCTTTGGCAATTTGGGGTCTTTTGTGCTTCCATACAAATCCGATGATTTTTAAAAAAATTTCTTTAAAAAATGTCGATGGGATTTTATAGGGGATTGCATTAAACCTGTATAATGCTTTAGGTAATAAGGTCATTTTAACTATGTTGATTCTTCCAGTCCAAGAACACAGAATATCTTTTCATTTCTTTGTATCTTCTTCAATTTCTTTTAATTTTGTCTCTGGAGGCAACACATGGTTGGGTTTTGTTTTTTGATCCAATCTACAACTCTGTTCCTTTTTATTGGTGAGTTCAATTTATTTACATTTAGGGTGATTATTGAAATATGAGGTCTTCTTATAGCCATTTTATCTTTTGTTTTCTGGTAACTCAGTGTTTTCATTGCTTCCTTGTCCTAGTGTTTCTGTTTTCTTTATTTTGTTTGGCTTTTGTGGGTTTTCTCTCTAGTCCTTCTTGTTTCATGTTATATACTTTGGTTCTAAATATTTGGCCTGTGGTTACCATTACGAATATGAAAAGGGTAGTTTTATATATACAGTCCTCCAATTTCTTCTGCGCATGCCTTATCTTCATTCCCTTTTGTGAATTTCAGTTTTTGAATCTTCCCCTTTTCCATTATTGTTGCCTCAATTTGTCCTTATATATACTAAACGTTCATTACTATCTTGCTATAGCAAATCTTTTCATACTTTAAGATTATAATACCCTGTTCATAGTAAGCATTCCTCTGCTTTTATCAGCCTGCTACTCACCTTACTCCTAATGATGCAATTTTTTTAGGTGAACTGACCCCTTTTAGTATTTCCCATAGCATATGCCTCGTAGTGGAGAATTCCCTCAATATTTGTATGTCTGGAAAGGTCTTTATTTCTCCTTCATTTCTTAGGGAGAGATTAGCTGGATACATTATTCTTGGCTGGTAGTTTCTTTCACTTAATAGTTTGAATATTTGACTCCACTTTTTTCTGGCTTGTAAGATTTGTGTTGAGAAGTCTGATGATAATCTAATGGATTTTCCTTTATAGGTTACTGTCTTTTTTCCCCTGGCTGACCTGAGAATTCTTTGTTGTTGATTTTTGATAATTTTAATATAATATATCTTGGTGAGGACCTTTTTGGGTTGAGATAATTGGTTATTCTATTGACTTCTTGAATTCCAAGCTCCAGTTCATTCCTTAGATTTGACAAATTCTCATCAACTATTTGTCTGAAAATGGTTTCTAATCCCTGCTCCTTTTTTCCCCTTCGAGAATTCCCATTATTCTTGTTTCCTATCCTGATGGTATCAGCTATTTCTTGTATTTCTCTTTTATTATTTTTCATTCTTTGGTTTCTCTCTTCTTTCTTCTGATTTACTTCTAGATTTCTGTCTTTGACATGACTGATCCTTTCCTGCATTTGGTCGACTCTATTTCTCAAGCTTGTTATTTGCAAGTGTGTTCTTTATCTCCAGAAAGTCTATTCATTTTTTTTGAGAGTTTCAATCTCCTTGCTAAAGAACTCATTTTGCTCATCCAGTTGTTCTTTCAATTCCTGAAATTGTTGATATTATTTGTTTCAGATCTCACTGAGTTTTTTTCAAAAGTGCCATCCTGAATTCTCTATCATTTAAGTTGCATATTTCTATATCTGTAAGCTTATTTTTTAGAGATTTTTCTTTTTCTTTCTGAGATGCCTTGCCACCTTGGTTATTCATGGTGTTTAATGGACTATTGCTCCACCTAGGCATCTCGCAAATAAGGTGTTTTTCTTTTGGTTTCCAGTCGGTGGCATCTAAGCCTCTTGGATCTCTGCTTTATGTAAAGTCTTAATGTCTTCTTTTTTTTCCATTATAGATGTTTCATCATGCTTGCTACCCTCAGTCTCAGTTCCTGTCAGTGTTAAGGACAGTTTCAGTAGTGTTTGCTCAGATTACCCTGGGGCTTTGCGGCCGTTCAGTCTCAGAGGGTATGGGGAGAGGGGCCCTCTCTGTTGAGGGATGGGGGTTGCGGCTCAGCTTCAGTTTTGCAACCACGAATGGTAAAACTCAACTGTTGTTTCTCTGCCATCCCTGCTTTTTTTCCATCTCTGTTTCTCTGCCTTCTGCCCTGACGACTGGGCACTGCTGCCAGCTGTGTGGAGCTCACAACACTCTCAGGCAGTGCTATTCAGGGAACTTGCCACTCCTTCTCCCCTCCCACTCCTCCTATAGGGAGTTCTGGCTACAAGAGGCAGCTTCTGTGTTCTTCCCAGTTCACCGCCCAACACCAGGGGTTCTAACCTGTGGTAGCTCTTATGTGCAGATCCCATGCTTAGACATGCTGGTTTGCAGTTGAGTGTTTCTTGTTGAGTTTTAGACATTCACCTTATTGTAGTTTCAAGAGGAGAGATCTGGGAATGTCTCTCATATCACCATGATAAATTTCTTTAGCTTATTTTTATCTGGGAAGCTATTTATTTGTCCTTCGACTCTAAATGGTAGCTTTGCTGGATAAAGTATTCTTAGTTGTAGATCCTGGGTTTTCATCACATTGAATATTTTGTGCCAAACTCTGCTGTTCTACATATAGTTTCTTTTGAGAAATCAGCTGCCAGTCTCATGGGAGCTCTCTTGTAGGTAACTAACCGACTTTCTCTTGCTGCTTTTAAGATTCTCTCTTTGTGTTTGATCTTTGGCATTTTAATTATGATGTGTCTTGGTCTGAACCTCTTTAAGTTCCTCTTTTCTGAGACTCTGAACTTCTGGGGTTTTATGTCTATTTCCTTTATCAGGTGAGGAAAGTTTCTTCATATAGCTCTTCAATGTCTTATTTTCCTTCAGATACCCCTATGACATGGATATTTTTACATTTAATAGTGTCTCATAGGCTCTTCACATTATTATTATAGTCTTGGCTTCTTTTTTCTTACTGTTTTGATTGAATGTCCTTGGCTTTCACAACCTCTATATAAGTGGTTCAATCCTCTTCTTTATCCACTCTATTTATTCCTTCTAATATACTCTTCATCTCAGATAATGTGTTCTTTATATCTGACTGGTTCCCTTTTATAATTTCCATTTCCATTTGTATGTTTTTATCTCTTTGTTAAAGTTTTCACTGAGTTCATCTACTCTTCCCCTAAGTTCATTGAACATCTTTATAATTAGTGTTTTGAACTCTGCATCTGGTAGATTACTTGACTCCATTATTTCTGGATCTCTGTTCTGTTCTCTCATATGATTCCTGTTTTTTTGTCTTCCCATTTTGTCTGCCTTTCCATGTCTGTTTCTATGTACTTAGTAAAGCTTCTAAGTCTCCAGTTTTATTAGTATGGCTTTGTGTAGTAGGTGCCTAGTGGCATAATCCTGAGAGGGGTTTAGCTGCAGGCCAAGTTTGGCCCTAGGATGTGCTCCCCAAGCCACCTGTTAAGATTCAACAAGCAATCCATAGATGCTGTGCTTATAGTTGCTTCAAGAAACCACACCAGAAAATGAGGCCAGCTGCTATGAGTGTGAGCCTTTTCACAGCTCAGCAAGGAGCACCTGACTAGCTGAGGACACACTTGGATGTGGCTTTGGAGGGTCCATGATTTGGGGGTGGCAGAGTTTCAGGGAACCCTCTGGGTGGAGTGACCTCTGTTATCCAGTTTGATGACATCTGAGCAACGGTGGCACTGACTTCACGCCCTTGAAGGGTAGAGGGCTCAACAGAGGAATAAAGGATACCCCCCTCACCGGGCACTTCTGCCCAGGAGAGAAACTTGCCTCTGGCCCTCACTCTGATAACTCAGTGTTATCTCTGGTGCTGTGCATATAGCTGACCCAGAGCTGGTGCTTAGAGCGAGCAGCTTTATAACAGTGGAAGTACACTCTTAGACACGGCTCCTTTAAGAGGCTTCTGTGGCTGGTGAATGCTTTTGCTGCTGTCATAGCCTCTGTCCCACTCAGCTGCTTGGGACAAAGAAGCCTCATGTCTTAGCCCCCTCATACCTTCTACCATTGCAAGTAGATTAATTATTTCTCTACCTATTTTTAGTGTATCAGTTAGTCTCGATCCCAGATGACTTTATTTGCTATTTGCTCTGTGTTTCTGTCACAACTTTGATTTAATTGCAAGAGGAATGAACAAAGCCTCTATCATCTATGTCATTTCTCTACCCTCAATAATAATTAACATTTTTGAAGACCTTGCTTCCATATGCCTTCTATCCCACCATCTTTAGGGCTCGAGAGAGGGCCGAGGGACCCATCCCTTCCTTCCCTTCAGTACTCATAACTTCAGCACCAATATTTGTCTTGAGTTCAGTAGTACTAATCTCATTATGTCCTTTGCCCTTATTTATTTATTTATCCTAGGGAGCTCCCAGGTTATCCCCCATCTCCCAACCTGTAATCTCTACAGATTCTGCTTAACTACTATTTTTAAGAAATTCAATTTACTTAACTTAAAATATAAACATTTCACTCATGTCTTCTACCCTCTTACTCCCTCTGCCTCTGACTACCACCAATCTGTTCTTTGTATCTATAAGCTTAAATTTATTGACTTACAAAACTACCAAGTCTTTAGGCATGGATTCAGGTTTCACATGGAATCCAAATGATGTTGTCAGGATCAGTTTCACTTGGAAGTGCTTGACAAACAATGGCCAGGAGTCCAGTAATTTCACTGTGTGCTTAGCAGCTGTCACAGATTGCATTCTCCATAGGCAGATACCAGGATGGAGTTTATAGTACAAGCCATTTATTAGAAATCAATACCTGTGAAAGAAAGTGGGGAAACAGGATTGGCCAGAGGGAGCAGTCAAACAAATTTCGTTATGACAAAACTTCTACCAACCCAGGAAGGAAATTTGGAGTAAGTATTGCCTTTCAGAGTTGTCTCATATTGGGCTCAAATGGCTGGGTCATTATACCCTACCTTACTTAGTCTCTGGATATGCACTGCCCTAGGAACTGTGTGACCTCTGGCAAGGTGGAGCTCAGTGGCTAGGAAGCTGTATCAGCCCCTTGAGAGAGCTGACAGCTGGAAGCTGGTTACAGACTGTACTTTGTGCAGTTGTGCAGAATATTTTGCTCTCACAGGGAATCTTCCTGTCTTCCACAGTTAGCCTGTTGGGCTATTCAGATCTACTTCTTTTTATTTTTTATTTTTTATATATTTATTTTTTCAATTATAATTAACATACATTATTATATTAATTTTAGGTGTATGACACAGTGATTAGATATTTATATAACTTAGGAAATAATCACTCCAATAAATCCAGTACCCGTCTGACACCATACATAATTATTACAATACTACTAACTATATTCCCAATGCTATACTCTATATCCCTATGACTATTTTATAACTATCAAATTATATCTCTTAATCCCCTGCCCCTTTACCTATCCCCCAACTCCCCAATCTGACAACCATCTAAATGTTCTCTGTATCTATGAGCTTGTTCTGTTGTTTATTTTTTGTTTGTTTGTTTGTTTATCCTGTTCTCTAGATTCCACATATGACATTTGTTTTTCTCTGTCTGACTTATTTCACTCAGCACAATACTCTCTAGGTCCATCTATGTTGTTGCAGATGAAAAAATTTAATTTCTTTCTATGGCTGAGTAATATTTTTTTTCATTTTTAATATATACTACCTCTTCTTCATCCATTAATCTGTTGATAGACACCTGGCATCCTTTCATATCTTGGCTACTGTAAATAATTCTGCAGTGGATATGGATTCACATGTCCCTTCAAAGTATGTTTTGTTTTTTTTCAGATAAATATCTAGAAATAGGATTACTGGGCCCTTTGTCTCTTGTTATAACCTTTGTTTTAAAGTCTATTTTGTCTGGTATAAGTCTTGCTGACCCAGCCTTTTTGTTTGTTTCCATTTCTTAAAACATCTTTTTTAATTTCTTTATTTTCAATCTCTGTGTGTCTTTCAATCTGAAGTGAGCCTCTTGTAGGCCACATATGTAAGGGTCTTATTTTTGTTATCTATTTAGTCACCCTGTCTTTTTATTGAAACATTTAATCCATTTACATTTAAAGTAATTGCTGCTAAATATATAGTAATTGCCATTTAATTATTTATATCTTTTATATTTTTTCTTCTTCTTCTTTAAAAAGTCTCTCTAACATTATCTGTAATACTGTCTTGGCGATGATGAACTCCTTTCACTTTTTTTTTTTGTCTAGGAAGTTATTTATATGGCCTTTGATTCTAAATGATAGCTTTGCTGGGTAGAGTAATCTTGGTTATAGATCCCTGCTTTTCTTCACATTTAATATTTTGTGCTAATTCCTTCTGGTCTGCAAAGTTTCTGATGAGAAATTGTCTGATAGTCTTATGGGAGTCTCCTTGTAGGTAACTGACTGCTTTTCTCTTGTGGCTTTTAAGATTCTCTGTCTTTAACCTTTGGCATTTTAATTATGATGTATATTGGGTGTGGGCTTCTTTGGGTTCTTCTTGTCTGGGACTCTTCTGCAGTTCCTGGGTTTGTATGTCTATTCTCTTCACCAAGTTAGAGAAATTTTTTATCATTATTTTTTCAATTCCTTACTTTCTCTCTTCTTCTTCTTCTGGTACCCCTATGATGCAAATGTTGGTATGCTTGATGTTAACCTAGAGGCCCCTTAAACTATTCTCATTTTTTTTGGATTTTCTTTTCTTGTTGCTGTTCTGATTGGGTGTTTTCTGCTACCTTATCTTCTAAATCACCGATTTGATCCTCTGCTTCATCTGATCTGCTGTTGATTTCTTCTAGTGTATCTTTTATTTTAGTCATTGTATTCTTTATTTCTGACTGATTCTCTTTTGTTTTATACCTCCAGTTTTATGTTTTCTATCTCTTTGTTAATATTCTCACTGAGTTAATTTATTCTTCCTCTAAGTTTATTGAGCATCCTTATGACAAGTGTTTTGACCTCTGTGTTCTATAGATTGCTTTTCTCCATTTTGTCTGGTGTTGGGAGCCATTCTTGCCGAATGCCCTACAGCTGAATGCCCTACAGCAGGAGGCCCTACAGACCAGGTTAAAGTTGCCTGCAAACTAGAAGTATGCAGAGCAGGCAGGCTCCCTGCAGATGGAGGAAGTTTGGCTTAATGGAAAACAGGTGAGAGAAGTTATGTAAATGTCAAGCAATTGTTTACAGGTGTGTGGGTTTTGTTTTTATGCATTGTCAAGGTTATAAATAGGCTATGTTAAGTAAACTCAGGGCCACAGTATTCACTGTGAGCCCTCCTGACCTCTTCTCTCTTTCTCACTTTCTCTCTTTCTCTCTTTCTCTCTTTCTCTTTCTCTCTTTCTCTTTCTCTCTCTCTCTCTCTCTCTCTCTCTCTCTCTCTCTCTCTCTCTCTCTCTTTCTCTCTCTCTCTCTTTCTCTCTCTCTCTCTTTCTTTCTCTCTCTCTCTCTCTTTCTCTCTCTTTCTTTCTCTCCTCTCTTTTCTCCATCCTCACTCCCCCTCTCGGGAACTGTTCGATCTTAGCCGGCGGGCTCCAGCAGTCTGGAGCTTTATTCTCTTTCATTTGAGATGTTCCTTTGTTTTCCTCTTTTGGCTGTGTACTGGTATTTGTTTCTATGTATTAGGTAGGGCTGCTATGTCACCTGAACTTAGTGGAGTGGCCTTATGTAGCAGGTATCCTATTAGCACAATCTTTCCTAGTCACCAGTGCCAGGTGCTTCTGGTATGTCTCTTGTATTGGTTGTGTGTAGTTGAGCCTTAGTTGCTGTTTGCTTATCAGCATGAGGGATTGACCCTAGGGCTGATTGGTTTTGATAGCTGGCCATGACAGGTAGAGGGGCTGTTGTGCAGGGCCTGACCCTACAGAGCAGGATTTGCTTTAGCAGTGCTCTGGTGTCTGCCTTGTCTGCCCTTTGGATGTGACCTCTGGGTGGTGCTCCAACTTAGACTGAAGCTGGTAACTGGGCATGCAGGCTGGGGCCTCCTACGAGGGGCTCTGCTGCACTCCAAGTTCAGCTACAGTCTGTGCCCTGCCTGGGGCCATGTGAAATGAACCACCAAGCAATCCGCAGTTGTCCACTATCCAAGCTGGGATTGGAAGTGCCTTGAGAGGCCAAGCTGCAAATTGAGACTGGCTGCTGCTAATTCAGGGCTTAGGGCTGCTCAGCAAGAGGTACCAGTCATGCCAAGGTTGGATGCTGGTTTTTCAAACTTTTGAGAGATTTTAGGAAAGTTCGCAGCATGAGCCAAAACAGGTGTTTGTATGGAAAAGCCACTGGAAATGGCTTGAGTGGGCCTGCACGTTCAGGGGAGGGGGTGGTTCTTAGGGAATTGCCAGAGCTAAGTGACCTATGTTAGCTAAATTGTTGGAGAGTCAGATATGATACCCACCTGGATCTGCAAGCCAGGCAGCAGAGGGCTCAATAAAGGAACAATACTCTCTACCAACACTCTTGTCTGGAAGAAAGCAGATCTTTCGGCACCCACCCTGAAACCAGACAATTCACTTTGTTATTATATGTCTCTGGTATCTTTTGAGCTGCTGCCCTAGTGCTGTAGCTCAGAGAGAGCGATTTCATCAGTAAGTCTGCACCTGGGCCCCTTAAGAGGAAAGTCTGTGACTGCTGCCCTCTGTCTCACTCAGACAATCTCCAGAAGTTATAGAGACTTCTCTTCCTAGCACTGGAACCCAAGGCTGGGCAGCCTGATGCGGGGCCCGGATCCCTTGCTCTTCCAGGGAGACCTCTGCAGCCGAGATATTTCTCCCAATTCAATTGTCACATGTGGTTGTGGGACCAGACCACTTTTCATCTCTGACCCTCCTATCAGTCTCAAGGTGGCCTCTTCTGTGTTCCCCAGTTGTAGGACTTCTTTTCAGCTAGACTTCAGGTTATTCCCAATGATTGATGGCTCTTCTCTAGTTTAGTTGTAATTTTGATGTGGTTGTGAAAGGAGGTAAGTGCAGTATTTACCTACTCTGCAATCTTGACTGGAAGCCCAGATCTACTTCTCAAACCTACATTTGAGAGAGAGTTTAGTGGGAAGAACTACAGCCTCTGCCACTGAAACTCACCTTGGGATCATAATTACATTTATTTCTCCCTCCTTTAGTGTTTATTCTAGATTAAAAAAAAATCTTAACTACCATCTATGCACACCTCAATGGCCTATCTATAGTCATGACAGACCCTCAATCCAAGCAGTATGGTTCCTGTATTGCCATGCTTTTCTTAGTCAAACTGAGATTTGTTCTTGACAAAGTCTCTGCTAACCCTATTAGGAACTAGCAAATAGAGCTTGTCAGAGTTTCCTGCTTCCAGTCAAAATGAATGAGGCTTTATAACCCCACCTTGCTCAGTCACTAGATGCAGGCTGCCTGGAAAGTGTATAAATTTAGGTGGAGGTGAGTTTAAAAATTTAGATAAACCCTGAAAATAAAAAGATAACTATAGGTTATTTGCTAATCAAACTCTTAGCCCTAGTGCAAAAGTTTTCCTTAAAATAAAATCTGAGCAGTGTATCTTCATGTCTACCATATAAAATCCAGTCAAAAGAGGTAATTTTTTCCAAAGGCTATGGCAGTCAGAACAGTCCAGCATGGGCCTGGGAATTTCTTACCCACTCTGGTCAGTAGTACAGGCTTTCCTCATTGGCCAGGCCCAGGTAATATGACCACCACTGTAGTCAGCGAGGAATGGAGTGGTTTTCCCATGCAGCATGTGGAATTGGTTAACTATAGAAAATATATCTTTAGTTATCATACTAAAAGGAGAGGAACACTGGACAGCCAAACACAGACAATGTCTACTACTTGTAGGATTCAGAAAGAATTTTAGAGCCAGCTGTAAAATATCTACAAAATGAGCTAGTATTGAAGTCAAAGGCTATGATAAGTCTTGAGATCAGCATTTTTAGGTCTCACAATTCAAACCTGCAGGTGAGAATAAAAGTCAGAGAAACACATTTCCTTTTAGGAAATGTAGAGACATTAGCAGCAGTGGTGAAACTATATACAAACCCTACAAACCTTATCTAAAGGGATGTACTCTCACTACGTGCTGATCAAAATAAAACAGAAGGGCACAATAATAAATTCTTTTGCTTTGAAGAAAACTCACAAAATTTTGATGTGTATTTTTCTTACATAGATTGACTGTCATAGTTCATCTAGGAAAATAGAAAACTTTGCAGGTATTTAAATTAGGGAATCTCTCAAACGTGCAATGGAAGCAAATGAGATGGAGCAGCAGTAGGAAGCCACAACCACCACTACTAAGATAGAGTAATAAAGGGAGGCAGTGTGATTCAAAGAGCTGGAGTCAGCCAATTAAAACCTTGCAGACCTGTGTGATGGGAACTGAGACCACAGAGGAGATGCTAAAGCCAAGTAGAGATGCAGTTACTACCAGAGACACTGGCCAAAGTTGAATGGTAAGGGGATGGAGAAATATCCTTGCTTTTCTGTCTGCTAGCTCCTCAGCTTTTTCAGTGCCTCCAAATAGTGTAGCTGAACCACAAACCAGCTGTTGTAATCAATCAGCTAATACAATGCAGCCTATCATAATACGTTTTCTACCCATATGTAACAGAGGCTGGAAGGGACCAGGAATACATCAGAGGGTAAAACCCAGGAAAGGCACTTGGAGCCAGGGTGAAAACACTATCAGTCTTAGACTAAATGCCTTAAATTAGAGGTAAAGTAAATGAAAGGTAGTTCAGAAACTAGAATAGATATTCTCTTTTCTTAAGTAATTCTCATCCTTCAAAATCTCCATATCCGTAAATTGGAACTTACAGTTATTTCTCCAAGTCTCTTATCTGTGACGCAATAAGGCTATTTCCACAAGATTTATACTTGGGAGACCAGCTATGCATTAGTAAACTTGACTTCTTTATCTCATAGGGGTTGGGGAAAGCAAGCACTGAAACAGTTTGTAAGTGCAGTATAGTGCAAGCAAAATTACAACTGAGGTGTTTTAACGTTTCTAATATTGTGGCTTATTGAAGAATAACAGCTTTTATCTGGAAACAAATGCTACAGCTTAAAATTAATTGTTTCTTAGAAATTGCATGTATTTTAATGTATGAAACTGTTACACATAAAAGACCAGATATCAAGCTCATTAAAGAGGGATTCTATAATGGGAACAGTTAACCATTTTTTCCCATCTAAACACTGGACACTATTTTCTGTTTTGAATCTGCTGGGTCTCTGTTAACAGCAATAATCATTGAGGCTCTTCACTTGGGTCATTATAAAGAAATTAAAGGGATTTGCTGAAATAGCTTGAAGTTATGCTCTATAATGAAAATGAAAATTATATATTATTTCTATATTTATACATATTCCTCTCTGGTCTTCACCCCAACTTTCTAGATTCTGTTCTCTAAGTAACTATTATTACCTCCAAATCATGTGAACTAGTTCTTTTTGGACCTTCTTTATAGTGTTTATCATTGTTCTGCTCGATGATGCAATGTCCATTTCTTACAGCAAGGTTGCTTTATACTATGGTTTCACTGAATATTCTTTAAATGTAGTAGATTACATTGATTTTTGAATGTTGAACCAACCCTGCATTCCTGGGATAAACCCCATTTAGTCATAAAATATTACTCTTTTTATACAGTTCTGGATTTAGTTTGCTATTTTTTGTTGAAGATTTTTTGCATTTATGTTAGTGAAAGACATTGGTATCTTTTGTTCTGTAAAGTCTTTGTCAGATTTCTGTAAAGAGCTGCCATATTTTGCTTGGCTCCTCCTTTCTGTGTCAATCTTACAAGTTGTTCATGGGCAGAGAGCTGGGCACAAGTGCAACTCAACTTATGATTTTACCTTCTGTTAGAAATTGCCATATTTCACTGTCTTTTGTACAATGACTAAAAATGTTGGCCGCATTTATTTATTCCATTTTTATAGTTTATGGTGGGAGGTGGTTAATCTAGAATATACTACTCAGATCTGGCAGACAGTGGATAACCTCTTGGAATATTATGACTTATGATAGGCTATGAATCCTTTTTCAAAAGTATATAGACTCTTGTTACATATTTACTATGTCAGATTTATTACTTAGATTGTATTCATTTATTTAATTAATGAAATCAATAAAGAGCTGAGTATGTGCTACCAACAATATCAAGTATTGAATATAGGATGAAGAATGAAAAAGGCATGATATTTGACTTCATATGGTCTAGATATACTTTAACACTGGCTTATAACATTAAAAATAAACTTTATATTTAAGTG